>CAKAJN010000045.1:0-101734 GCA_916613615.1 Steromphala cineraria
AAATACGATTGATTGATTGATCTAAGCATGTGTAACTTTTGTGCATTGATTTAAGATATGAAGTTTCAAACATGGTAAAGCTAGATACAGAAAATAATTGTTGTTTGAAGTGGCAGTAAAATGTTTTCTAGTTTGTCTCCAGTGAAAAATGTTGGCTGATCAATCTTAAACTAACAGATCAGTGATCTATGTTGCTATACGTTCCTTGAAATTATGTTTTCTTGTGATCATAAACACAACTATAGATACTTTCTATAAGTCTTTTAGTCAAATTATCATTATGAGATTGGTAATACAAAGGTGATGAATATTTGATTAACATTGAAACATCTATAAATGTAATGTAGGATATCGATAAGAGTAAAACAATCATTTTACAATATTATATTTTATTAAGAGAAAATTTCAAATGAAAGATTCATTATTTTTTTTAAATGAATCATTTTACTAAATAAAAGACAAATACGGAGATCAGAAGAAGAATCATATTTTTTTTCACTTTGAAGTGTCGTCTAGATATAAAACAGAAGTTGAAACACAAAGCATCTTATATTCTTTCTCTCTGCTACTGAATGAACCGTGTTACATGAATACTCCTGCAAGAGTTGATGTTATATAATTACCATGGCAACCTAACAAACATTATAACCCTTTTGTTCAACATTAGGCAATGTAAATTAGTTTTGCTGAAAAAGCTTTTAATGGATTTGAAATATGCATGATAATTTGTCTGCTTATTGAGTCTGTTAAATGTCAAAAGTTTTTAAAGGTTATTTATCAAGACAACACTTATGAAGAATTTCTTACAAAACCTTTAGAAACTGGTTGTACAAGTGTTAGATATTGTCTAAACATATACTGCAGAGTTGAAATATTTAAAGTAAGCTTGACAAGACCAATATCACCATTAGTATCAACAAATTATAAAATTTTGTTATAAGAGTTTTGACAATATGTTTTTGAAATATATATACAAACAAAGTGATACCTTCCACAATACCACATTATTTTAATGACACATTTGATTATTTTCTGAACACTATCATCAAAAGACCTAAAAGTTATAAAATATGCATAATTGCAAAATTTAAAGACTATTGTTCAAAAGTATTAAATTTCCTTTAAAAAATGTCTCTAATTGAAATTCTGAAAATACATTTGATAAGCCTTAGAAATTTATCTAAATTGCCCTACTTAAAGTTTTAATGGTATCTAAATCATCTTGAATGCTTCACATTTATCGTAAAAGGGCCTTAGTGAGTAAACAAAGATGTAAGCAAAAGTCAACAATAACATAACCCAAAATAACTGTTACCAATTGTAAGACAAAGTTTAATAATCAAAAGTGACAGCTCTAGGCTGAACACAACATTATGGATTGAGCCATGTAATCCACTTGCCTGTCTCAACTAATTAAAAGGTGTTCACACTAAAATGGCCGCCAGTAGTTTTTGCTTGTTACTTGATAATTGCTGCTGTGATTACAGATTAACGGTTAATTACAGTAGCAATTAATTATGAAATTATTAAATATGAAATGATTATTTATGAAATGTTTGACCCTCTAAAGATAACACATTTGGCATAAACATATTTAGTTGTGAAAATTTGGAGATTTTGTTTGTTTGTAAATTTAGCTACTACCCTTAAGGAATACTCACTCTTTATTGTCCTTGTAACTTGCTCTAACAGTCATTGTTAAAAAATGAGACAAAAAGGTTAAAAATAGCTTTTTTAGTTGGCAATTTAAATAAGTTTACTTAAGAAATGAATGATATGATATAGTTGGCACACGGTTATAACCTGTCTGTAACTTGTAACATAAACTTGTATAACTGGTGAGCTTGCGAAGCCAGTTATGCTAAAGTTTATATTACGAGTTTCAAACAGGTTATAACCATGTAGACAACTATATTATGAAATTCATATCTTATAAATTCCCAATTTGTATTTAATGCCAGAAGTTGTTTTATATCATTCGAAATGCGATTCTGTAGTAACTTATATAGCTGCTTGTCGCACTGACCTAGATATCAGTTAGACCCAGGCGGATCTCTACCGGTTTCAAGCGCATGAAAAAATAGTTCATAACAAAAAAAGGAAAAGATACACTTTTTTATTCTACAAATAATCCTTTATGAGTATTATGTTAATAACAATAATTTTTTTTGGGAAAAACTGAAAAAATATGTAAAGTTTAATTAAAATATTCCAAAATTAACAATTTGCACTCGCGTATTGATACTGTCCTGTATCGAGTGTAGAGCATCAGCTCTAAAAGCTCGACGTGTTTGGGTTGTTGGTTTGACAGTGAATGTAAACATAAAGTTATTTAAAGTCCCTCAAGACATAATGCCAATTGCAGGCCCGCCGATGTTAGACACTGTCATTGACAATGACGAGTACATGTTTTCAAATACGGTAACATCGTTTGGATCATCACTGTCAATGAAGGCAGAGAGTGTGCCCAGACACTATGTGGTGTGGGGTGCTTTGAAACTGTTGTCGCCAGTCAGGTCATTCAGAATGGAGCTCAACTCATGCTTTTGAAATGATGTACATTACCTTGTTTAACTTCGCCCACGATATATCCTCATTTCTGTGACCGGAGGTGTACATGACCATCAAGACTGGGGTCAGGCTGGAATGTGGCTGTAAGATCAGGGGAACTCCCAAAGAAATGTAGTTCCGGCACGATATCGTATAAACTTCATTTACTGAAAGTTATTTTGTATAACCTGCAATTTAGGGTTCATTGAAATGTATACCGATCACATGACCTTGTACGATCCAATAAGAATGGAGCATATTGTTTACATTTCAAAGCCAAATTTTTAGCTCATCATGGACTGAAAGTCCAGATGGGCTTATGGCATGGCCCGTCGTCCGTCGTCCGTCCGTAAACTTTTGACACTTTCGACTTCTTCTCATGAACCATACACACTAGAGAGCTGACATTTTGTGTACAGGTACCTTAGCATATGGAGATTCTAATTTGTAACTTTGGTGACCCTGGGACCCCAAATAGGGTCACAGGGGTCACAACTTTAAAAACCTATTTTCATCTTCTTCTCCAGTTCCAAAGGACTAGAGAGTTAAAAATGATATGTGCAAACTCCTTGGCCAATGGGGATTCTAATTTGTAACTTTGGTGACCCTGTGACCCCAAATAGGGCCGCAGGGGTCACAACCTTAAAAACCTATTTTCATCTTCTTCTCCAGTTCCAAAAGGAGTAGAGAGTTAAAAATGATATGTGCAGACTCCTTGGCCAATGGGGATTCTAAATTGTAGATTTCGTGACCCTGTGACCCCGAATAGGGTCACAGGGGTCACAACCTTAAAAACTTATTTTCATCATCATCTTTAGCTCCAAAAGGTCTATTGAGCTGAAAGACTGCATGTAGACTCCTTGGCCAATTGGGATTCTAAACTGTAGGTATCGTGACCCCATGACCCCAAATAGGGTCACAGGGGTCACAATCTTCAAAACCTATTTTTCTCCATTAGATGACAGTCTATGGCAAAGTTATTTCTCCTTGGATTTTAGTGTGGACTTCTTTCACTGTCTAATATTGGCGATCTAGAAAGTGTTGAATAATAATAAATCATTTGGGTAAGGAAATTTATTCTGAAAGTGTTACATTTGTTTTGTAATTTTTGTTATAGTTTTTCTTGCAATAGGTAACATAAGTTTCATTTTTAGCTCAACTGGCCTGTATAAAGCAAACTTGATATGATGCCTGATGAGCTACAGAGCCAATGGCTCTATTTTTGAAAATTTACTTTACCCTAAAAGAACAATGATATTTGTCATATAATAATGTTATACAATGTTTCTGATTGATAATAATAACCTGTAGAAAGTGAGTTATACGTTTTATGATTCCACCTGACAACATCGTTATCACCTGTCGGTCGTATCTATCATTAATATGTGATATATAGTGGATACCTGTTCTCCCCTGTCGGTCGTATCTATCATCAATAGGTGATATATAGTGGATATCTGTTCTCCCCTGTCGGTCGTATCTATAATTAATAGATGATATATAGTGGATACCTGTTCTCCCCTGTCGGTCGTATCTATCATCAATAGGTGATATATAGTGGATACCTGTTCTCCCCTGTCGGTCGTATCTATCATCAATAGGTGATATATAGTGGATATCTGTTCTCCCCTGTCGGTCGTATCTATCATCAATAGGGGATATATAGTGGATACCTGTTCTCCCCTGTCGGTCGTATCTATCATTAATAGATGATATATAGTGGATACCTGTTCTCCCCTGTCGGTCGTATCTATCATCAATAGATGATATATAGTGGATACCTGTTCTCCCCTGTCGGTCGTATCTATCATCAATAGGTGATATATAGTGGATACCTGTTCTCCCCTGTCGGTCGTATCTATCATCAATAGATGATATATAGTGGATATCTGTTCTCCCCTGTCGGTCGTATCTATCATCAGTAGGTGATATATAGTGGATACCTGTTCTCCCCTGTCGGTCGTATCTATCATCAATAGGTGATATATAGTGGATACCTGTTCTCCCCTGTCGGTCGTATCTATCATCAGTAGGTGATATATAGTGGATACCTGTTCTCCCCTGTCGGTCATATCTATCATCAATAGGTGATATATAGTGGATACCTGTTCTCCCCTGTCGGTCGTATCTATCATCAGTAGGTGATATATAATGGATACCTGTTCTCCCCTGTCGGTCGTATCTATCATCAATAGGTGATATATAGTGGATATCTGTTCTCCCCTGTCGGTCGTATCTATCATCAATAGATGATATATAGTGGATATCTGTTCTCCCCTGTCGACCGTATTTATCATCAATAGATGATATATAGTGGATACCTGTTCTCCCCTGTCGGTCGTATCTATCATCAATAGGTGATATATAGTGGATACCTGTTCTCCCCTGTCGGTCGTATCTATCATCAGTAGGTGATATATAGTGGATACCTGTTCTCCCCTGTCGGTCGTATCTATCATCAATAGGTGATATATAGTGGATACCTGTTCTCCCCTGTCGGTCGTATCTATCATCAGTAGGTGATATATAGTGGATACCTGTTCTCCCCTGTCGGTCGTATCTATCATCAGTAGGTGATATATAGTGGATACCTGTTCTCCCCTGTCGGTCGTATCTATCATCAATAGGTGATATATAGTGGATACCTGTTCTCCCCTGTCGGTCGTATCTATCATCAATAGGTGATATATAGTGGATACCTGTTCTCCCCTGTCGGTCGTATCTATCATCAGTAGGTGATATATAGTGGATACCTGTTCTCCCCTGTCGGTCGTATCTATCATCAATAGGTGATATATAATGGATACCTGTTCTCCCCTGTCGGTCGTATCTATCATCAGTAGGTGATATATAGTGGATACCTGTTCTCCCCTGTCGGTCGTATCTATCATCAATAGGTGATATATAGTGGATACCTGTTCTCCCCTGTCGGTCGTATCTATCATCAGTAGGTGATATATAGTGGATACCTGTTCTCCCCTGTCGGTCATATCTATCATCAATAGGTGATATATAGTGGATACCTGTTCTCCCCTGTCGGTCGTATCTATCATCAATAGGTGATATATAGTGGATACCTGTTCTCCCCTGTCGGTCGTATCTATCATCAGTAGGTGATATATAATGGATACCTGTTCTCCCCTGTCGGTCGTATCTATCATCACTAGGTGATATATAGTGGATATCTGTTCTCCCCTGTCGGTCGTATTTATCATCAATAGATGATATATAGTGGATATCTGTTCTCCCCTGTCGACCGTATTTATCATCAATAGATGATATATAGTGGATACCTGTTCTCCCCTGTTGGTCGTATCTATCATCAATAGGTGATATATAGTGGATACCTGTTCTCCCCTGTCGGTCGTATCTATCATCAGTAGGTGATATATAGTGGATACCTGTTCTCCCCTGTCGGTCGTATCTATCATCAATAGGTGATATATAGTGGATACCTGTTCTCCCCTGTCGGTCGTATCTATCATCAGTAGGTGATATATAGTGGATACCTGTTCTCCCCTGTCGGTCGTATCTATCATCAGTAGGTGATATATAGTGGATACCTGTTCTCCCCTGTCGGTCGTATCTATCATCAATAGGTGATATATAGTGGATACCTGTTCTCCCCTGTCGGTCGTATCTATCATCAATAGGTGATATATAGTGGATACCTGTTCTCCCCTGTCGGTCGTATCTATCATCAGTAGGTGATATATAGTGGATACCTGTTCTCCCCTGTCGGTCGTATCTATCATCAATAGGTGATATATAGTGGATACCTGTTCTCCCCTGTCGGTCGTATCTATCATCAGTAGGTGATATATAGTGGATACCTGTTCTCCCCTGTCGGTCGTATCTATCATCAGTAGGTGATATATAATGGATACCTGTTCTCCCCTGTCGGTCGTATCTATCATCAATAGGTGATATATAATGGATACCTGTTCTCACCTGTCGGTCGTATCTATCATCAGTAGGTGATATATAATGGATACCTGTTCTCCCCTGTCGGTCGTATCTATCATCAATAGGTGATATATAGTGGATATCTGTTCTCCCCTGTCGGTCGTATCTATCATCAATAGGTGATATATAATGGATACCTGTTCTCCCCTGTCGGTCGTATCTATCATCAGTAGGTGATAAATAGTGGATACCTGTTCTCCCCTGTCGGTCGTATCTATCATCAATAGGTGATATATAGTGGATACCTGTTCTCCCCTGTCGGTCGTATCTATCATCAATAGGTGATATATAGTGGATACCTGTTCTCCCCTGTCGGTCGTATCTATCATCAATAGGTGATATATAATGGATACCTGTTCTCCCCTGTCGGTCGTATCTATCATCAGTAGGTGATATATAGTGGATACCTGTTCTCCCCTGTCGGTCGTATCTATCATCAATAGGTGATATATAGTGGATACCTGTTCTCCCCTGTCGGTCGTATCTATCATCAATAGGTGATATATAGTGGATACCTGTTCTCCCCTGTCGGTCGTATCTATCATCAGTAGGTGATATATAATGGATACCTGTTCTCCCCTGTCGGTCGTATCTATCATCAGTAGGTGATATATAATGGATACCTGTTCTCCCCTGTCGGTCGTATCTATCATCAATAGGTGATATATAATGGATACCTGTTCTCCCCTGTCGGTCGTATCTATCATCAGTAGGTGATATATAATGGATACCTGTTCTCCCCTGTCGGTCGTATCTATCATCAATAGGTGATATATAGTGGATATCTGTTCTCCCCTGTCGGTCGTATCTATCATCAATAGGTGATATATAATGGATACCTGTTCTCCCCTGTCGGTCGTATCTATCATCAGTAGGTGATATATAGTGGATACCTGTTCTCCCCTGTCGGTCGTATCTATCATCAATAGGTGATATATAGTGGATACCTGTTCTCCCCTGTCGGTCGTATCTATCATCAATAGGTGATATATAGTGGATACCTGTTCTCCCCTGTCGGTCGTATCTATCATCAATAGGTGATATATAGTGGATACCTGTTCTCCCCTGTCGGTCGTATCTATCATCAATAGGTGATATATAGTGGATACCTGTTCTCCCCTGTTGGTCGTATCTATCATCAGTAGGTGATATATAGTGGATACCTGTTCTCCCCTGTCGGTCGTATCTATCATCAGTAGGTGATATATAGTGGATACCTGTTCTCCCCTGTCGGTCGTATCTATCATCAATAGGTGATATATAGTGGATACCTGTTCTCCCCTGTCGGTCGTATCTATCATCAATAGGTGATATATAGTGGATACCTGTTCTCCCCTGTCGGTCGTATCTATCATCAGTAGGTGATATATAATGGATACCTGTTCTCCCCTGTCGGTCGTATCTATCATCAATAGGTGATATATAGTGGATATCTGTTCTCCCCTGTCGGTCGTATCTATCATCAATAGATGATATATAGTGGTGTTCTCCCCTGTCGGTCGTATCTATCATCAATAGATGATATATAGTGGATATCTGTTCTCCCCTGTCGACCGTATCTATCATCAATAGATGATATATAGTGGATACCTGTTCTCCCCTGTCGGTCGTATCTATCATCAATAGGTGATATATAATGGATACCTGTTCTCCCCTGTCGGTCGTATCTATCATCAGTAGGTGATATATAATGGATACCTGTTCTCCCCTGTCGGTCGTATCTATCATCAATAGGTGATATATAGTGGATATCTGTTCTCCCCTGTCGGTCGTATCTATCATCAATAGATGATATATAGTGGATATCTGTTCTCCCCTGTCGACCGTATCTATCATCAATAGATGATATATAGTGGATACCTGTTCTCCCCTGTCGGTCGTATCTATCATCAATAGGTGATATATAATGGATACCTGTTCTCCCCTGTCGGTCGTATCTATCATCAGTAGGTGATATATAGTGGATACCTGTTCTCCCCTGTCGGTCGTATCTATCATCAATAGGTGATATATAGTGGATACCTGTTCTCCCCTGTCGGTCGTATCTATCATCAATAGGTGATATATAGTGGATACCTGTTCTCCCCTGTCGGTCGTATCTATCATCAATAGGTGATATATAGTGGATACCTGGGTGCCTATTCTCGAAAGTGTCCTAGCTAGGATATATCCCAGCTGTTTAGGACAGAAGTTAGGATATCCTTAGGTTAGGATAAGACCGATTCTCGAAACGATCCTAAACCTGTCCTAACTTGGGACACCAATCCTAGGATCGGAACTCTTCAGTCAGGGAGATAGAAAAATGTTTGATAATTAGGGAATTCCCCTAGATATAAATTTTGATTTAATGCGTTTAACACACAATTATCACATCCTTGCTGCATTTGATTGGGGGAAAAAAGCAAGAAACTCAAAGAAAAGCTGTGAGGATATAAAATATGGATCTTCTTTGTTTTTAGTTTATATAAAGAAATCATAATATTTTGTTCATTATTATTTTCTATGACAGATGATTTAGATTATTTCTTGAATATTTTTATAACACTATACTTTCAGAAGTCAAAATACAATTATTCCCTTAAAATAATATTACTTTGATAACTTTAAAAACAATTCTTTATAATTGTATATACTTCATTGCAATGTAAAATGATCATTGATCACAAAAAGAAGTTATTCTGCCCCAAAAATTGTAAAAAATAAAAAAAACTGTTTTTTGATTTAATAATTATGAAGACTTGAACTCAATATAACCCTGCACTAAGCAATGTGAAAATACACCTTGGACTTGAAACAGGAGTTACCTCCCTTTACAAATTGGCCTTGACATTGACACTTCACTAAAAAATGATAGATGAGGGCAGTTTTGTGTATAGAAAGGCCTATAATTGCTAAAAATGAGGTAAGGATTGAACAAATAGGGTAAATTAACCAATGTTCGGACAGAACGAAAAATTAACCATGGTTCGGACGATTTTGTTCTCGATTCATTCGGTTTAGCTTTATCACAACGCTAAAAATATGCGTTCTACGTCACAGTATTCGCGGTCTGCAGCCACAAGATGTGTTTTCGTCACCCCACACCCCTTTTTTGCCGAGAATGCAATAATTGAAATAATCTGGAAATCGATATATTTTCGCAGAAAAATCACGTTATTTTACACTGGTCAGATTATTTGGGCCGCCACAGGCGCAAAAGAGTAAATATTTCTTTCATTCATAACACATTATTCTGAATGCATACGTATTCCAATTCAAAGATTTGGTAAGAAATTTGAATTTTACGAAGTGAATTAATAGTTATTTTCTAAAAGGATGCGAATTGTGATTTCACCATGGTTCGGACACTGATTTGCCAAGGTTCGGACAGTGTCCGAACCTTGGTGAAACACAAATTCAAGTTTGTTGCGCGGGTTGTGGAATCAAGTGACACCCTATCTCTCAAAAACGTAGAAGAGAAGAAGAAAGAAGAGGAAGTTTTTTAGAAGAATGATGAGGAGAAGAAGAAGAAGAAAAAAAGGTTAATAAATAGGCCTTACACCCTAAATGGGAGTTTAACTTGCATCATCTCAGAGCGCGCATTATAAACATGATTATTGATAAATGACTCAAATGAGGTATATGCTAGCTTAGTAACAGAAAATATTCAAAATATTCATTGATGTACGACAGTTAGATATTAAAACCACGTGTGCTATCGCTAAATTTATAATTATACTACTAAAGTTTAAATAAGACAATTAAACAATAGGAAAAAGCAAACATTAACTTGTATTTCATGCAATTTCAAACGAATATACAACAATCATTTCTTAAATTGTTTTTGAAAAGTATAGGCCTATCCTAGTCAGGAGAAACGATTTCAGTAATCGTTTCTAATTTCAGTTTCGGAAAGCTTATACTTAAATACAAGATATTGTTACGTGTGTTACTGAAATTAATAATGTTGGCATCATTTCCAGTGTTAACATTTTTGATAATTTTTCACAATGAACGATTTGGATGAAACAATATTAACTATCAGATCATAATATGCCGAATATACCTGTATATAATACCCTTGCTATTATCATCTCCGTTGCATCAGTCAAATACGTCATCTTATAACCAGAGATGCCGCCAAAATACTTGTGCAAATGCTTGTTCATTCACGACTTGACTATAGTAATAGCTTACTGATTGGAATCAGTAAACGTCAGTTGTACAAGCTCCAGAAAGTTCAGAACGTAGCGGCAAGAATTGTGACCAGAACACCAAAAGCATGTCACATAACACCTGTGCTTAAGTGTCTACATTGGCTTCCCATCGAAGCGAGAATCAAATTTAAAGTTCAATGTATTACTTACAAATGTCAACATAATATGGCTCCAGCATATCTTTTAAATTCCTTGGAGGACTATACCCCTGCAAAAGATCTTCGATCCCAGAATTTGAAGCTTCTCCAGATGCCAAAGTATAAAAACACCAGTTATGGACTTAAATCTTTCAGCTGTACTGCTCCAAGACTTTGGAACCAACTTCCTTATGTCATCAAAATGTCATCCTCACTGATTGTTTTTAAATCACAGCTCAAAACTCATCTATTTTCTAGCTATTATTCATAGATTCTACCCATAGACTCTAATTATAAACATCCTTAATCAATGCTACCAGTATTACTTTTAGGCTTTATTTCATAGCATTTCATCTCATCACCTTAACTTTTCTTATTTTCAATGCGCTTTGAGCATGCACCTTGTGTATGGATATAGCGCTTTATAAATGCCCATTATTATTATTATTATTATCTTCAGAGTAAATATTCGTTTACAGAATCGATTCTAATGTTTTGGGCGTCAGTAGAGATTCTACGATACAGGCGCACTTATTGATTGTTCAACTTTAAGTGGCACATTGACTTTTTGCTAAAGTACTTTATAAGGATATTTATTCTTAAAATCTGTTACGACAGTGAAACAAAAGAAATATTACCTTTGTATCTCTCAATTTAAGACACTTTATTATTTGATACCTGTCAATCAATCAATGTGACACAAGGTACACTGCCCCGCCCATCATATATAACGCTGTCGCTTTCGATGGCCGATGAATTTACATTTTGATCAGAGAGTTCTTGTTTAACACCAGATAAAGTATTTTCTTTTGTTGATTTTGTATTAGTATTCAATATTTACAGAAATTATTGCATAATAAATATCAACAGTTCTTGTCGTTGTAAAAATATTTTGTATACAATGAATAAAATTTTGGACTGACGATCGTTATTATTGATTTGATAAAGTTCTTTTCCAGGCGGCACTTTCTTTTTCTAAATATAATTCAATGGTACCGTTTTTATCTTAAGAATTTACAAATATATTTTAATGAAACTAATAATCCACAGATCATGGACATTAACAAGTAGTTGTGATTAAATGCCCTACGATAATTATCTACAATGATCAGCTGCTTGCCTCATACATAGGCTACGTATAGTGGTATTCAGACATCGACGAGAATAACATTAATTATCATTTGAAATTGAGTTATCAAACAGACCATTAACCTATCGGTGTATACTGTATTAACTCTTCCAATATTTGCAAGATACGTTGTTTGGGAAATGGTCTGCCAATGTAAGGCAACTTTGAGATTAAGGTGTTAGAATTTGATATTATGGATAAACATGCATGGTATGTCGTTTGATGTTTCCACCGATACAACATTAAGCCCCAACTATACCCAAGCGACGGGCATAAAAGTAGATATTACCATTTGTACAATAGGTGTATATTATTCATTAAAAATTACATAAATAAAGAAAAAAACGGGAGGAAGTATAGGCTATACTTTAGCAACGCAATTATGTAGAAATAAAAAGGCCGAATGCACGTATACTACGTACATGTATAATTTGTATTGGCAATGAAAATGTTGAGAGAAACTTCAATTAGTGAATACTCTCAATTCGCAGTTGAATATTTTCACAATACATCTTATTTTCATATCACATTCAATATATAAATGATAAGCTATTTGTTCGTTCTTATAGAATCATTCAACAGCATAATAAAACCCTTTCAAATCAGGATTTAGTCTTTCTTATCTTATGAAGCTAATTATTGTCACTTTTCTTTCTTTTTCTTATAAACATATGTCAATGTGGAATATTGCTACATATATGAATGGATGCTATTTTTTATTATGAAATTGATTTAGACATATAAGACATATGACTGTGCATAATCTGTTCTTTTTGTCTGTCGATCATAAATACAAGTAGGGTGTGTCCGAAGAAAGGGGAAGTGTCCGAACCATAGTTAATGACTGTCCGAACCATGGTGAAACTGTGTCCGAACCATGGTGAAATTGTGTCCGAACCATGGTGAAAGTTGTCCGAACCTTGGTTATTTTTCAACTTGCACATTTATCATTAAACCAGGGAGAAGTTATTGCGTAACGCGTTGTTAGAGCGTTGCATGCGATGCTGAGAGCCCACGTTTCAAGTTATCAACAGTTGCCCTGTTCGGAGCCATTCGTGTCATCAGGAAATGACTGGTCCCGCATCTCGGTCGTGAAAACGTCCGAACCTTGGTTAATTTACCCTACTTTCTGAAGATCAAAAGAATATATTTTTGCAATGTTGATTTCCACTAGGATGTAGCTGGGACAGGTTTAGACCTATCCTAGTATTTGTCCTAAGTTAGGATATCTTAGCACTGGGATAGTTTTTGAGAATAGGGTAGGATTTTATCCTAACCCTTAGGATCAAAGTTAGGACATCCTAGGGCTAGGACACTTTCGAGAATAGGCACCCTGTTCTCCCCTGTCGGTTGTATCTATCATCAATATACAATTATTGACTTCAGTTGAGGTGAATATAATGGTTTATTGACTTCGGAACAGTTATGTTCACCGAGGCGACAGCCGAGGTGAACATAAGTTTCTGAGGTCAATAAACCATTGGATTCACCGATAACTGAAGTCAACAACTGTTTTATTATATGATTTATGAAAGTTTCAGTTATTTTGACAACTATTCAATTATTTTAAGTTTTTTTGGAAGCAACTCTTTACGGCGCTCCTCGTAGTGGCGATCTATTTTTAGCTCCAGGTCATTGGATTGTTATGTTGACCTTGCGTGACTTTTCCAGCGGTCAACATAAGGTTTGATCATTGTCGGTGACCCCCTTCCTCGACCAATCAGAAGACAGATCACTCGTCCATCATATAATATTAGGTGATATATAGTGGATACCTGTTCTCCCCTGTCGGTCGTATCTATCATCAATAGATGATATATGGTGGATACCTGTTCTCCCCTGTCGGTCGTATCTATCATCAATAGGTGATATATAGTGGATACCTGTTCTCCCCTGTTGGTCGTATCTATCATCAATAGGTGATATATAGTGGATACCTGTTCTCCCCTGTCGGTCGTATCTATCATCAATAGGTGATATATAGTGGATATCTGTTCTCCCCTGTCGGCCGTATCTATCATCAATAGGTGATATATAGTGGATATCTGTTCTCCCCTGTCGGCCGTATCTATCATCAATAGGTGATATATAGTGGATATCTGTTCTCCCCTGTCGGCCGTATCTATCATCAATAGGTGATATATAGTGGATATCTGTTCTCCCCTGTCGGCCGTATCTATCATCAATAGGTGATATATAGTGGATATCTGTTCTCCCCTGTCGGCCGTATCTATCATCAATAGGTGATATATAGTGGATATCTGTTCTCCCCTGTCGGTCGTATCTATCATCAATAGGTGATATATGGTGGATACCTGTTCTCCCCTGTCGGCCGTATCTATCATCAATAGGTGATATATAGTGGATATCTGTTCTCCCCTGTTGGTCGTATCTATCATCAATAGGTGATATATAGTGGATATCTGTTCTCCAATGTCGGTCGTATCTATCATCAATAGATGATATATAGATGATACCTGTTCTCCCCTGACAAATACCATCTTTATTATGGGGTGCCAAACAGGACTTTAATCGCTATTTAGTAAGCTTACTAAATGAATTAGTAAGCTTACTTATTCATTTAGTAAAGTTTCCTAAATGAATTAGTAAGCTTACTAAATGAATTAGTCAGCTTACTAATTCAAATCGAATAAGTAAGCTTACTAAATTGAATTAGTAAGCTTACTAAATTGAATTAGTAAGCTTACTAAATTGAATTAGTAAGCTTACTAAATTGAATTAGTAAGCTTACTAAATCGAATTAGTAAGCTTTCTAAATATTTGCCCAAATTAGTAAGCTTACTAAATCGAATTAATAAGCTTACTAATTCGATTAAGTAAGCTTACTAAATAGCGATTAAAGTCCCATTTGGCACCTCATACTTTATCTTATAAGGTGAAATACAGAAAGGGATGATTTATGAGAATTGAAGACATAAGCTATGTATTAACTTGATGGGAAAAAACATGACATTTGGTTCTGAATTTTTTTTTAATGTAATTGTACATTTTTTTCAAATGTTACATTTACAACAGTGGCAGGTTACTACCATAACAACATGACATTGTGCTGAATTAGTTACTCAATGTGAGTGGCGACAACAGTGTAGCGACACGCTATAGTGAAAAAAAAATATATTGTAACTGTTTACATATGATAAATATTTTTTTATCTCAGAGCAAAGTGGTATAAATGATTCAAATTCCCATGAAGACACAACATTTAGACTGTGGTGTGTTCATATAGCGCACATATCCAACCACTCGTGGTTGCTCATGCGGAAGGCACTTCATTCACATTGCACTCAGTGTACCCAGCTGTACAACATGTCTAAGGAAGCAAGAACCAGTACAATTGTACTTGTTGAAAGCCGACACTGAAAGTACTTCTCCTATGGATACCTGGGCGGGATAGAGCAGTGGTTAGTGAGTTCGACTTCGGATTAAAAGGTCTTAGTTCGAATCCCGCCAAGGGCTCATAAACTTTGTCTGCAGTAGAGAACTGTTCTACACTTAGTCAGGTTTGAGTGCAATGCTACACTGAATTGCCACACATGGTTCACTAGTTCCAGCCGATGCTCGCAGGTCTCATTGCTATACATAGCCACAATGGTGTCGCAGACTTTCTCCCTGCAATAATACTAGCAGCCGGGATATAAGTGAAATACTCTTGAAAGCGGCGATAAACCCCATATCACCTCACCTCACCTCACCTCACCTCACCTCACCTTTTCTCACCTCACCTCACCTATTCTCACCTCACCTCACCTCACCTCACCTCACCTATTATCTCCTCACCTCACCTATTCTCTCCTCACCTATGGCTACATATCTAGGTGCTGTCAGCCTGTTCCGTCATGGATGTCTGTTGTCATGATACAAGAAAGCTATTATCTATCTTGTTATCTAACTGAAATCTGTCCCCAGGTCTCTCAGTTTTGATTGACTATGTAGATTATCCTTATGTCTGGATTGAGATATATATGTCACTGCTGTAAAAATATAACTAAGGGACATTAATTCAATGGTTTGGACCCGGCGCTTATAGGAAGTCCGGCGCTTATAGGAGGTCCGGCGCTTATTTTCTCAACTACCTATGAACCCCGGCACTTATTAGAGGCCCGGCGCTTATTGGAGACCCGGCGCTTATTAGAGGAAATATGGTATGTCTTTATTACTCTCCCGTTGAAGATATATAACTGTTTAATAAATCAACCATGTTATTACACTATGTGTCATAACATCGCGCGCTGACCGAATGATGTGACGTAATGATGACGTCACAATTGTTAAGTATGATGTCATAATGTCAGCGGGCCGGCCGCGATAGTCATGTTGGCGACTTTCTTTGTATTTTTACGATGTTATTAAGCAAGTAATAAATAAAATACTAAACTCGGTCCCGTTTCATAACATTTTTATGAAACTCGTGAATGGTATAGGTATTTAACTCGCTTTCGCTCGTTAAATACCAACCCATTCACTCGTTTCATAAATATGTTATGAAACGGGACCGAGTTTAGTATTCTCTATATCATACTCTGTTGTACTGTGCTTGAAGCTTGAAGCGTCATGTCTCCTGTACCCAGTGGTCCAAGTGTCACTGATTTGGACAAAGGGAAACATACAACACACACCCACAGGGACCATCTCAATACTGTTTTATAAATTAATAGAATTTAGTATTATTCCTGGAGGGGTTGAATGTGACAGGGTGAGCTCAAAAGTATTCCTACTGGCGTCGGCTGGAGGGATATCTCTTAGATAGGTAAGACCTTCAACCTGGAGATCCCGGGTTCAAATCCCGCTGGACGTGAAAAATATTCGATTTTCACTCCTGCTACACTTGGCGCCAAACATTGGAGGGACTATTCCTTAATAGGTTTAGGTTTGTAAATTCTTAATTGGTATATAAATCCTTCATGGCCATATATCCCGACTGTGAAAGTGACTCATCTTCGAGTCCAACATTTGAGAGATATTCCTGGATATGAAGGATTTAGTAGAAGTTAAAAAGGATTGACAAACCTGAAAAGGAGCTAAACATAAACGAACAGTCCCGGCCGACGTTGGGCACCAAATGTAGCAAGAGTGAAAATCCAATATTTTCAATTCCACCATTATTTGAACCTCCAAAATAAGTGTCAGACAAAAAAGCTGAAGCTAGTAGAAATGCTTTTGATCTCACCCTGTCAAGTTTAGAATACAGACTCATTATGATTGCAGTGTATGTCCTGATTAGTATTATAAACTTAATTACTCAAGGTGAGGTCACAATGTGAAATATAAGGACTTGAAACCTGACTCCCAAGGAGGTCAGACCGCCGAGGAAGTCAGGTTCGAGAGTTTTTGAATTTCACATAAAGATGTCACCATAAGTAATTCATTGTTTGATTAGACCGAAATTCTGTTTTCCTCAGATTTGTTAATGTTATGCATGTGATTTATGTGTTACGTTAAAACAAAGTGTCACGTGACAGATGCAATCACGTGAGGAGTCAAAATCTCAGATCAGTGTCACAAATTTCTGTCACAAAACTGACCTCCTCACTGATAGCCAAGGTCAGTGTACAGATATATTTTTCAATCAGGTGATGTCAACGGACCGATGATACTCTTACAAATTCAATAGAGGTATAATAATTGCTGTACATGACTCGCTCTTTACACAGCAGGGAGTCCTGACCACTCTTAACCCCATAATACAAATAAATATCACACTTTTCCAACTTCTCAGGTTAAAATCAAAATGGTACTTTTGATACCACCCCTGATGGAAGCGTCTGATGAGTGTCAAGGGTAAATAGGGCCCGTAAGTCTCGTTCGAGTTCTTTCCGATGACTATAGCTTCCGGTGACATCTTCAGCTGGTTGAGGGGATCTCATGCGCAACGCAAATACACTGATAGCGCGCCTTGGCGTGTGGCACGTTACCAAGTCGATTTTATTGCGGGAAATTTGTACCATAGATTGAATGATAATATCAATCATATTTGAAGTGTATTAAATAGAAATATGACTGTTTATTAAGTTAAATTTGTAGTCCAGTGGAAAAACAATTCCATTTAGGTATTTTTAGCTCATCAGGTCATCAGATCCGGCGTCCGTCCGTCCATCCGTCCGTCCGTCCGTCCATCCGTCCATCACATTTTCGACTTATTCTCCAGAACCAATGACTCTAGAGGGCTCAAATTTGATGTGGAGACTCCTTGGCAATTGGGGATTCAAAATTGTAGATTTCATGACCTCATGACCCCAATTGGGGTCACAGGAGTCAAAACCTTAAAAACCTATTTTCATCTTCTTCTCCAGATCCAAAAGTTCTAGAGAGCTAAAAAGTTGTGTGTAGACTCCTTGGCCAATGAGGATTCTACATTTTAGGTTTGGTTACCCCATGACCCCAAATGGGGTCACAGGGGTCACAACCTTCAAAACCTATTTTCATCTTCTCCAGTTCCAAATGGTCTAGAGAGCTAAAAAGTTGTGTGTAGACTCCTTGGTCAATGGTCACAGGGGTCAAAACCTTTTTCCATCAAAAATCTGATGAGCTACAGAGCCCATGGCTCTATTTTTACAACTAACAAATATATTTTGACGTTAAAACTTTAGACAGGATATGCTCATAAAGAAAGTATTTTTAGCTTTTTACTGAGTAAGTTTATCTCAATATTTAATCATGTATTCTTAAAAATAAGCAATTTCAATATATCTATTATCATACCAATTATGTTACAGGATTTGATTAGCAATTTTTCAGGTTAAGTACATATAATTTTATGTAATTGATTTTTTTAATTTTAATAAACATACACATTTATATGTAGTGTTTATTACTCTGTACATTATGATAAATAAAATCAGTTATACTTCCAGTTGTTGTATATAATGTGTTGTATTCATACTTTATAAGTTTATAGACAGAAAGACAAAAAAATGATAATTTATATTAATTTTTTTAAAGTTATGTTTTATAAAAAATCCTTAGTAGACTAAAATTTCTTAGTTTTGTACCATTTTAATTTACCATTTCATAATCATAGGACTTAATCAACTTTGAGTATTATAAATGGTTTAAACATATTTTTATTTCCATAAAGAAACCGGGATTGGCAAACAAGCAAATGATGCTTATATTAATGCCGCTCCCTAACAAAATACAGTAAAATCAAAGTGACGTACGTACACATGGACAGGTCAATACACATACAATATACAGAGACAATATTGAAACAATGATTTTGAAACTATAGCAATCTAAGGCTCAGGCACATATTTTGATAAGATGATATACAAATAAGGATAGTCCAGCAAATAAGGATAGTCCAGCAAGGCAAGGTCTCAAATTAAATATTTAATCATCTTATGTGAAATCTGAAAATCTCTTTGATACAACGATATAATGATGTACTGACTTAAGTAATTCTTCGTTTACATGTTTTAATGAGCCTGGATGTCCATAGAAAATTGAAGACAAGTTAAACCCTTTTTTGAAAAAGAATGCATCAGCTCTTATGTCACTGAAAGCGGGACAGGTAAAAAAGAAATGAAGAGCATCTTCAGTGTGATACCTGCAATTACATTCAGAGCTATTAGAAATAAATCTATTAAACTTATCTCGGTTCAGATCGCTACACCCAAGCCGAAGACGTGAGTGAATGATTTGGCAAAATCTAGACCCATCGAAGATATCGAAATAAAAAACTGTGTTGTTTTGTTCCTTAAGTTTGTTCTTGAATTCCCCTACAGTATTAGCGTTAACTATATCTTGTGGAAGAGAATTCCAAATATGTATCGTATCTGGGATAAAAGATTTAGAATAAAGACTTGTATTGCATTTGATAGTTTGAATCCGGAACTAATTTGTTAACCATTTTATAAAAAAGATATAATTTTTGACGACGACCTGTACTCTCTAATGAGGAAATATTTGTTTCAGAGTATAGTTTCTCGTGACTTGTATTATAAATAACAATATCTTTTCTTAATTTGTAAAATAAATAATTGAAAATAGGAGAAAAATGAAATAATGAAATTGAGTGATTTTTTATTATTCAGTTCTTTCTATTCAAAAGAGGTATGGAATAATGCCAACTTGATGTACAGTGTTGATGCAGAATTCAACTCATGCAATTTACCTTGAAATTAAAAGTAAAAATTCACACAAGAAATTGTACAAATTATTGACAAGTTATCAAAGAGTTTTTATTTATTGTGTATAATGTTTTATTTTAGACTATTTGTTTTACCCAGTTATCAGTTCCTTATTCATATCAAAACATTACATGCTTACATTTATTATATACTCATGTAATCTTATGATAGTAATACAAGGGTGCAATACGGAATACGTCTTCAAATTCCGTATTGCACTCCAGAATCGGTATTGCACGCCTGCCGGTTCTACTTTTTTTAAGCTTCGGAAATTCTCGGAATTTTCCGTACGTAACAATCATTTTCCTAATTAGAACACCGGATTTGACGTATTTCAATGCATTGGTAACAAACCTACTTTTTAATATGATTTTGAAGAATGATATAGTGAGAAACTAGTGTTATCGTTAGTAAAGAAACTGCAAAACACTTTAAAAAAGGAAATCCTATACAAAACTCCGAGAACATCGCCAGCGACACTTGGCCCTTATGACGTCATAGCCTACAACGATTATGACGTCATTTCCATGGTGACGTCGTTTGAAAGGATCCCGTCGCTCGGAATCTTGAACTTACGTTTATCATATTCAGAACTTTATAAATAATAACTAAGGATAAACTTTTATCACTGTATTTAGTTTTCACACTTGAGAAAATTGCCTCTTACGTTTAACTACGCAAAGTAATGAGAAAATAAACAGATAATTGAGGTATCAAATCATCAGTCGAGCGTGTCATAGGTAATCGCCTTCTTTGCATTATGTATCAATGCGCAGTGCGACGTCTCAGATTATTTAAGCAATTCAAAATTACTTTTAAAAGGGTTAAAAAGAGAGTATATAATAAATACAGAACGTCATACGTGTGCATTTGGGTCGTTTGTATTGAACTCGAAGATGTCATTGACGCGGAGAAACAACTCGTTCTTCGAACTCGTTGTTCCTCCGCGTCCATGACATCTACTCGTTCAATACAAACGACCCAAATGCACACGTATGACGTTCTGTATATGTAGATTGAATGTGAATTCACTAGACATTTATTCTGTAAGTATTAAAGATATACATGTAATACTTTTTTAATCTTGACAATCTCATAGGGCCAAGCTAGGTAACTGTTTTCTCCTATCCTGAAAACAAGATAATACCATAATTGTTTTTGCAATTTTACAAAAACAACTGATTATGTAGATTGTCTTTAAACATATATTATACAGTGATTATTCTTTGAATCATTATATCCCGTTGAGCAAGCATTTTACTTACCTTTAATTTTTTTTATTAGTGAAAAATGTACATTCTGTCAACAATGTAGTGAGGTGGATTTGATCGATATACCAAAACGAAAAAAAACGATAATATTGTGCCTTAATATTTAAGCATATTGAAATTCACGTTAATAATTTTATGAGTCATAATACCTTTAATTTCTAGTGCTCATGTACAATGAAAACAGTTAGATTGAATGTGTATTCACTAGACATTAACATTAGAGTGAAAACATTAGAGTGAAAATTCATGAAAAGGGCATTACTCTAAAGGTATAAAGGATAAAACTTTAAAAGTAATACTCAAAGATATGTGTGAAATCGTGATTACATGAGTTCTTTTCCATAACAAAACAATTAAGTTATATATATTCAATTAATTATTATTATCAATGTCCTGTCATAATTTGTTTACGATAAGATTTATGATGTTTACTACACGGACTAAAAAACTGTTAACGGCTTAAATATATATTTCTTAATGTTCTCGAAACACGAAGTCAAAAGTAAAAAGGTGTTAAATACCCATAACAACCAATTATCTGATTTCTGTGCAAATTAAGACCCGTCCGAAGCTAAAACCTAACTCATTTAACACAGCTGACGCCATAGTGTTTGTCACCGGAAGTGGGTACATTTGCCGAGCGAACGAGAGTTACTTACGGGCCCTATTGGCAATCAGTGAGATATTCCACACGACTGCTTGACAATAACGCTGTCATTGAGCGGAGCTCTGATGGATCTGGCGCCACTGCCGTTTGTCCACACTGACGTCTTGAAGATATTGTTTCTTTATTGAACTGGGATGGAAAAAATTAGGAAAAGAAAATGACTCTTTTGAGGTATGCTGAAAAAACATCTCATCAAACAGCCAATGTTTGGACGAGAATATGGTCCTTTTTCCTGTATGAACCGTAACAATAGCAGGTGTGTGTGGTGATATTACCTCCTTACTCTATAGAACTCTGTATTGTTAGGAGCCTGTTGTACAGTCTACAGTTTCCTCTATGCCAATAAACAATGAAATTTTAAGTCCCCCAAAAATGTTTTTATAAGATAGACAGATGTTTCTAAGAATTTCTTTGTATGGACAAAATGTTTTATGTAATAATATTTTTCAATCTTTTTAGTCGAAGAATGTAGAATGAATTACATTATTAGTTGTGGTCATCGCATTAGATTGTTTCATGATGTTTATTATTATCATCAATCCCACTGTTCTGATGACAGAGATAGACCAATGATCTTTCCAGATACAATTTTAATTAGCATTGATTTATCAAAATTAAACCCGTCATAATGTTTATTATTATTACTCCTGTGACCAGTAATACTTTCAAATGTTAATAATGTTTCTATTTAAAGTTGCTTTGACTCATCATTGAACATTTTGATAATAAAAAATAGAAAACCCCACATATTGTTATCATTATTGTTCATATAATAATGCCTCAGATCTGGACAAGTAGTGTCAGATGCTATAAATTAATTAATTAATGATTCAACCAATGAAGGGCAACAAAATCAGTTGTATATAAAGCATGACCCCATGTTGAAAAGCTTTCTCAGCCAAAAAAGGCAACAGCTCACTCACCAAAAAGATGTCGTCCGGCGTCCGTCCGTCGTCCGTCCGTCCGTAAACTTTTGACACTTTCGACTTCTCCTCATGAACCATACACATAAGAGAGCTGAAATTTTGTGTACGGGTACCTTAGCATATGGAGATTCTTATTTGTAGGGGGTCACAACCTTAAAAACCTATTTTCATCTTCTTCTCCAGTTCTAAAAGATCTAGAGAGCTAATAATGATATGTGCAGACTCCTTTGTCAATGGGGATTCTAAACTGTAGATTTCGTGACCCCATGACCCAAATTAAGGTCACAGGAGTCGCAACCTTAAAAACTTATTTTCATCATCATCTTCAGTTCCAAACGGTCTATTGAGCTGAAAGACTGCATGTAGACTCCTTGGCCAATTGGGATTCTAAACTGTAGGTTTCGTGACCCCATGACCCCAAATAGGGTCACAGGGGTCACAATTAAAAACCTATTTTTCTCCATTAGATGACAGTCTATGACAAATTTATTTCTCCTTTGATATTTTAGTGTGGACTTCTTTCACTGTCTAATATTGGCAATCTAGAAAGTGTTGAATAATAATAAATCATTTGGGTAAGGAAATTTATTCCGAAATCGTTACATTTGTCTTGTAATTTTTTTATAGGTTTTCTTGCAATAGATAACATCAGTTTCATTTTTAGCTCATCTGGCCTGTCTAAAGCAAACTTGGTATGATGCCTGATGAGCTACAGAGCCAATGGCTCTATTTTTAGTTTAAAATATAATTAACGTGTGTGATAAACCTAAAAATATGAAACCAGAGCGTAGATCATGATACCAACTGAAGACATTTCCCACTTTAATGTCCCTTAAAGGGACAGTAGCACGTTTTTAGGGGGAATATAAGGTGATGTCAGGAAAATGAAAATACATGGTTCCGATTGAAAGACAATGTATTCAAACTAAATAAAGCAGTAATAAAACAAATATATAATGTAAAGTTCAGCCATGCGATTCCCTTTTCTTACACAAAATGAATTAAAGGCGTTCACCTAAAAATGGCCGCCAATGAATTTCATGTAAATCTTTATACTTTGTCCTCTGACTATGGATGATTAGATTGTGGAATGAGATTTTTGACACTATCGAAATAATGCATTTAGCATTTACGTCCAATTATCAGTGAAAATTTAAAAATATGAAATTGTCAAAAAACGTGCTACTGCCCCTTTAAGTGCTGTGTTTGTATGCCTTTCTGTTTAACAGGCACTGTTGAGGCATTAGCCCTTGAGTGAAGTTTGAATAGGGGAGGGCTTATAGCTGATAAAGGCTAGTCTCAGATAAAGTTGGTGTGGAAAGTGAGTGATCAGGATTTGAAAACAGTGCATGTGGCTTGATGGTAACACTTGGAAGTTAAAACTGGTGAGTAATGTCCTCACTGGTTTAATGGATTTCATGTGAGAGTTGGTGAAATGAGGTTGGTTTTTGTTTTAATTTAGATTCATTTCCTTATAACAGACAAATGTTATCAATTTCCTAATTTAGGTTCATGTCATTTACTGATGGAGTGTATTAATTTTGGCCTTTGTTGATATGTTTCTATTAGTTAACTGACATCTATCTTTGTAGGCAATGTCAATGAAATCTGTTATTATTTGCAATGCATAATTGTCATTGGGATTGACACAGTCATGCAAGTTCTATTCTTGCTTGATACTAACAAAGTGAAGAATAAGGATGCTCATCATTGTAATCAATTCACGCAAGTGATAATATTATCAAGTATTTTAACTAAATAGTATAATAATATTTTAATATTACTTGCGTGAATTGTAATCAATTCACGCAAGTAATAATATTATCAAGTATTTTAACTAAATAGTATAATAATATTTTAACACCTGCAAATATATTTTATGTCCATGCAACATTTTTAGGATTTTATAGCGAGATGCTTGACAAGCAATTAAAACTTTGTGTTTTAGAATAAAGACAATTTATAAAGAAGAAAACTTCCTCTTTCTTTGTAGTTCACATTTCTTACCCCTTTGACTCTTGAAAAATGAATTAACATCCATAATATTTGTCTTATTACATTCTTCTTACATACTACTTCATGTTGTTCTATTTTAAACCTAAAGACAACATCCCTCAAAGACCTTCACTCATACATATTCTTCTTTGTTTCTTTCTTGTCATCTTTAATTCATGACGTCAAAATTGTCCCGGCTAAATGAATAATGTACACAGACTTGCCCGTTCACATCAATGTGGTAACTCGGTGTGTGGTTGATTAGTCTGCTAAGTGAATAATGTACACAGACTTGCCCGTTCACTTCAATGTGGTAACTCGGTGTGTGGTTGATTAGTCTGCTAAATGAATAATGTACACAGACTTGCACGTTCACATCAATGTGGTAACTCGGTGTGTGGTTGATTAGTCTGCTAAATGAATAATGTACACAGACTTGCCCGTTCACATCAATGTGGTAACTCGGTGTGTGGTTGATTAGTCTGCTAAGTGAATAATGTACACAGACTTGCCCGTTCACTTCAATGTGGTAACTCGGTGTGTGGTTGATTAGTCTGCTAAATGAATAATGTACACAGACTTGCCCGTTCACTTCAATGTGGTAACTCGGTGTGTGGTTGATTAGTCTGCTAAGTGAGTAATGTACACAGACTTGCACGTTCACTTCAATGTGGTAACTCGGTGTGTGGTTGATTAGTCTGCTAAATGAATAATGTACACAGACTTGCCCGTTCACTTCAATGTGGTAACTCGGTGTGTGGTTGATTAGTCTGCTAAGTGAGTAATGTACACAGACTTGCACGTTCACATCAATGTGGTAACTCGGTGTGTGGTTGATTAGTCTGCTAAGTGAATAATGTACACAGACTTGCCCGTTCACATCAATGTGGTAACTCGGTGTGTGGTTGATTAGTCTGCTAAGTGAATAATGTACACAGACTTGCCCGTTCACTTCAATGTGGTAACTCGGTGTGTGGTTGATTAGTCTGCTAAATGAATAATGTACACAGACTTGCCCGTTCACATCAATGTGGTAACTCGGTGTGTGGTTGATTAGTCTGCTAAATGAATAATGTACACAGACTTGCACGTTCACATCAATGTGGTAACTCGGTGTGTGGTTGATTAGTCTGCTAAGTGAATAATGTACACAGACTTGCCCGTTCACATCAATGTGGTAACTCGGTGTGTGGTTGATTAGTCTGCTAAGTGAATAATGTACACAGACTTGCACGTTCACATCAATGTGGTAACTCGGTGTGTGGTTGATTAGTCTGCTAAATGAATAATGTACACAGACTTGCCCGTTCACATCAATGTGGTAACTCGGTGTGTGGTTGATAAGTCTGCTAAATGAATAATGTACACATTGAACGTTGAACAATCAATGTGGTAACTCGGTGTGTGGTTGATTAGTCTGCTAAATGAATAATGTACACAGACTTGCCCGTTCACATCAATGTGGTAACTCGGTGTGTGGTTGATTAGTCTGCTAAGTGAATAATGTACACAGACTTGCCCGTTCACATCAATGTGGTAACTCGGTGTGTGGTTGATTAGTCTGCTAAATGAATAATGTACACAGACTTGCACGTTCACATCAATGTGGTAACTCGGTGTGTGGTTGATTAGTCTGCTAAATGAATAATGTACACAGACTTGCCCGTTCACTTCAATGTGGTAACTCGGTGTGTGGTTGATTAGTCTGCTAAGTGAGTAATGTACACAGACTTGCACGTTCACATCAATGTGGTAACTCGGTGTGTGGTTGATTAGTCTGCTAAGTGAGTAATGTACACAGACTTGCCCGTTCACATCAATGTGGTAACTCGGTGTGTGGTTGATTAGTCTGCTAAATGAATAATGTACACAGACTTGCCCGTTCACTTCAATGTGGTAACTCGGTGTGTGGTTGATTAGTCTGCTAAGTGAGTAATGTACACAGACTTGCACGTTCACTTCAATGTGGTAACTCGGTGTGTGGTTGATTAGTCTGCTAAATGAATAATGTACACAGACTTGCCCGTTCACTTCAATGTGGTAACTCGGTGTGTGGTTGATTAGTCTGCTAAGTGAGTAATGTACACAGACTTGCACGTTCACATCAATGTGGTAACTCGGTGTGTGGTTGATTAGTCTGCTAAGTGAATAATGTACACAGACTTGCCCGTTCACATCAATGTGGTAACTCGGTGTGTGGTTGATTAGTCTGCTAAGTGAATAATGTACACAGACTTGCCCGTTCACTTCAATGTGGTAACTCGGTGTGTGGTTGATTAGTCTGCTAAGTGAATAATGTACACAGACTTGCCCGTTCACATCAATGTGGTAACTCGGTGTGTGGTTGATTAGTCTGCTAAGTGAGTAATGTACACAGACTTGCCCGTTCACTTCAATGTGGTAACTCAGTGTGTGGTTGATTAGTCTGCTAAATGAATAATGTACACAGACTTGCACGTTCACATCAATGTGGTAACTCGGTGTGTGGTTGATTAGTCTGCTAAGTGAGTAATGTACACAGACTTGCACGTAAACATCAATGTGGTAACTCGGTGTGTGGTTGATTAGTCTGCTAAATGAATAATGTACACAGACTTGCCCGTTCACATCAATGTGGTAACTCGGTGTGTGGTTGATTAGTCTGCTAAGTGAGTAATGTACACAGACTTGCCCGTTCACTTCAATGTGGTAACTCGGTGTGTGGTTGATTAGTCTGCTAAATGAATAATGTACACAGACTTGCACGTTCACATCAATGTGGTAACTCGGTGTGTGGTTGATTAGTCTGCTAAGTGAGTAATGTACACAGACTTGCCCGTTCACTTCAATGTGGTAACTCGGTGTGTGGTTGATTAGTCTGCTAAATGAATAATGTACACAGACTTGCCCGTTCACTTCAATGTGGTAACTCGGTGTGTGGTTGATTAGTCTGCTAAATGAATAATGTACACAGACTTGCACGTTCACATCAATGTGGTAACTCAGTGTGTGGTTGATTAGTCTGCTAAGTGAGTAATGTACACAGACTTGCCCGTTCGCATCAATGTGGTAACTCGGTGTGTGGTTGATTAGTCTGCTAAATGAATAATGTACACAGACTTGCACGTTCACATCAATGTGGTAACTCGGTGTGTGGTTGATTAGTCTGCTAAGTGAGTAATGTACACAGACTTGCCCGTTCGCATCAATGTGGTAACTCGGTGTGTGGTTGATTAGTCTGCTAAATGAATAATGTACACAGACTTGCACGTTCACATCAATGTGGTAACTCGGTGTGTGGTTGATTAGTCTGCTAAATGAATAATGTACACAGACTTGCACGTTCACTTCAATGTGGTAACTCGGTGTGTGGTTGATTAGTCTGCTAAGTGAGTAATGTACACAGACTTGCCCGTTCACATCAATGTGGTAACTCGGTGTGTGGTTGATTAGTCTGCTAAGTGAATAATGTACACAGACTTGCACGTTCACATCAATGTGGTAACTCGGTGTGTGGTTGATTAGTCTGCTAAATGAATAATGTACACAGACTTGCACGTTCACATCAATGTGGTAACTCGGTGTGTGGTTGATTAGTCTGCTAAATGAATAATGTACACAGACTTGCACGTTCACTTCAATGTGGTAACTCGGTGTGTGGTTGATTAGTCTGCTAAGTGAGTAATGTACACAGACTTGCCCGTTCACATCAATGTGGTAACTCGGTGTGTGGTTGATTAGTCTGCTAAGTGAATAATGTACACAGACTTGCACGTTCACATCAATGTGGTAACTCGGTGTGTGGTTGATTAGTCTGCTAAATGAATAATGTACACAGACTTGCACGTTCACATCAATGTGGTAACTCGGTGTGTGGTTGATTAGTCTGCTAAGTGAATAATGTACACAGACTTGCACGTAAACATCAATGTGGTAACTCGGTGTGTGGTTGATTAGTCTGCTAAGTGAATAATGTACACAGACTTGCACGTTCACATCAATGTGGTAACTTGGTGTGTGGTTGATTAGTCTGCTAAGTGAATAATGTACACAGACTTGCCCGTTCACATCAATGTGGTAACTCGGTGTGTGGTTGATTAGTCTGTTAAGTGAATAATGTACACAGACTTGCACGTTCACATCAATGTGGTAACTTGGTGTGTGGTTGATTAGTCTGTTAAGTGAACATTGAACAATCAATCAATCAACCCCTGCACAAACTATCGGTCCATGTACAATTGTTTACCTTTAGAACAGTTCAGTGAGTTCAAACACAGTTACCTGTTTTGCTATTGATTCTGATAAGAGTGTTGACATTGTGTCAAAGATAATGAAAAGGATTGGTAATGTGGTAACCTTGCACAAGTCCACATACATTTAAGATTTGCTCATTGCCAAAATGGGGAAATATAAGTTGCGACATGTTTTTCATGTGTGCACATCTGACCTTAGGACTTTCCCTTGGCTACAACTCGTATAAATTGTTGTATCTGACGTATTAATAATTTTTAGCTCATCAGGACTGAAAGTCCAGATGGGCTTATGGCATGGCCCGTCGTCCGTCCGTCCGTAAACTTTTGACACTTTCGACTTCTCCTCGTGAACCATACACATAAGAGAGCTGAAATTTTGTGTGCAGGTACCTTAGCATATGGAGATTCTAATTTGTAACTTTGGTGACCCTGTGACCCCAAATAGGGAAACAGGGGTCACAACCTTTAAAACCTATTTTCATCTTCTTCTCCAGTTCTAAAAGGACTAGAGAGTTGAAAATGATATGTGCAGACTCCTTGGCCAATAGGGATCCTTAATTGTAGATTTCGTGAACCCGTGACCCCAAATAGGGTCACAGGGGTCACAACCTTAAAAACCAATTTTCATCTTCTTCTCCAGTTCCAAAAGGAGTAGAGAGTTAAAAATGATATGTGCAGACTCCTTGGACAATGGGGATTCTAATTTGTAACTTTGGTGACCCTGTGACCCCAAATAGCGGGAAACAGGGGTCACAACCTTTAAAACCTATTTTCATCTTCTTCTCCAGTTCTAAAAGGACTAGAAAGTTAAAAATGATATGTGCAGACTCCTTGGACAATGGGGATTCTAATTTGTAACTTTGGTGACCCTGTGACCCCAAATAGCGGGAAACAGGGGTCACAACCTTAAAAACCTATTTTCATCTTCTTCTCCAGTTCTAAAAGGACTAGAGAGTTAAAAATGATATGTGCAGACTCCTTGGCCAATAGGGATCCTGTAATTGTAGATCTTGTGACCCCATGACCCCAAATAGGGTCACAGGGGTCACAACATTAAAAACCTATTTTCATCTTCTTCTCCAGTTCTAAAAGGTCTAGAGAGCTAATAATGATATGTGCAGACTCCTTTGTCAATGGGGATTCTAATTTGTAACTTTGGTGACCCCATGACCCCAAATAGGGTCACAGGGGTCACAACCTTAAAAACCTATTTTCATCTTTTTCTCCAGTTCCAAAAGGACTAGAGAGTTAAAACTGATATTTGCAGACTCTTTGGACAATGGAGATTCTAATTTGTAACTTTGTTGACCCTGTGACCCCAAATAGGGTCACAGGGGTCACAACCTTAAAAACCTATTTTCATCTTCTTCTTAAGTTCCAAAAGGTCTAGAGAGCTGAAATTATATGTGCAGACTCCTTGGCCAATGGGGATTCTAAACTGTAGATTTCGGAACCCCATGACCCAAATTAGGGTCACAGTGGTCACAATCTTAAAAACCTATTTTTCTCCATTAGATGACAGTCTATGGCAAATTTATTTCTCCTTGGATATTTTAGTGTGGACTTCTTTCACTGTCTGATATTGGCGATCTCGAAAGTGTGGAATAATAATAAATCATTTGGGTAAGGAAATTTATTCCGAAATCGTTAAATTTGTTTTGTAATTTTTTTATAGGTTTTCTTGCAATAGGTAACATCATTGTCAATTTTAGCTCATCTGGCCTGTATAAAGCAAACTTGATATGATGCCTGATGAGCTACAGAGCCAATGGCTCTATTTTTTGGGTGTAACGTTATATATCCCCATCGCTCCAACTTGTAGATAGACATTGACCAGTATCAAATCCCCTATCACAGGAGCCAGACAATACCAATCTCTCTAATAGGATCCTAACAATCCTAACAATCCAGCATAACGTCATCCCCATCGCTCCAACTGGTAGATAGACCTTGACCAGTATCAAATCCCCTATCACAGTACCCAGACAATACCAATCTCTCTAATAGGATCCCAATGCTGCCAATCCCAACAAATGAAGCATATATATAATCGTAATAGACAGGCTCATCAGCTTGTCAGTCCCAGAATGCTTTGTTTTTACCCACAATGCACTGGACAACAGGTTGCTGTATTCTCCAGTGATGACCAAAGGATTGAGTACAAAATGTCAAATGTCAGGTAATATAGTCCGCCTTTTGCGTTTTAAATATTTAAAGGGGCAGAAGCACTGATTTGAAAAATAAAAATCTAAAATTTTCTCAATAGCATAAGTGGAAACCAAATGTAACTTCTTCAGAGTTTCAAATGTCTCGTGTCTTAACTTGATTGTTTCTAGTGGCAGGTGAAATGGTCAAGTATCGAGCAAATACTGCTGTCATGCTATATTCTATATGCCATACCACGAGCTGAGCATGAAGCAGGGGATATTGTATTGGGCAGCATCCGTACTCAATCAATCAACTCAAAAACTGTTCACTGGATTCTTTCTATTTGTGAACTAATTCTCTTCAAAACTTCAAACCCTCTTATTGAGATTTAGGCCCCAGGCCCATTCGATTTTGATAACCTTCACATTATTTTCAAGGTCACAGCCAGGCTTTGAAAATTTCAGCATTGAAACCGGCTTATTATGTTCTTTTTACAGTGACCTGTAGGGCCTGATGGGCTTATGGCATGACATGGTGTCCGGCGTCCGTTCATCCGTCTGTCCATCCTTCAGTAAACTTTGTGGAATTTCGACTTCTTCTCAAGAACCATAATGCCTAGAAAGCTGAAACTTTGTGTACTGAGACTCCTCGACTAGTGAGGATTATTGGCGACATCATCAAAACCTATTTTCATCTTCTTCTCCAGAACCAACTTTGTGTACAGACTGCTTGAGCAGTGAGGATTATACATTGTAGCTTTGGTGACCCTGTTGCCCCTAATAAAGGCAACAGGAACATCTTTAAAATCTATTTTCATCTTCTTCTCCTGAAGTATAATTAAGGCCTTGAAAACTGAAACTTGTCGCCTATATACTTAATTTTATGATTGGTGACCCTGTGGCCCCAAGTAAGGTGGAAACCACATTTGCCTCACCCTAATCCAAATTGATATTAAGCCTGGTGAGCTACAGAGCCACTGGCTCTTCTTTTTTTTTTTGCGGTAGGGAATCTTGTAATCTTTGTGACAGTTATTTGTTTATTTTCACATCATCAACAAAGCACCAGTTCATCATGTCTTCCTGTCCTTCCTGACAGTTAGGCAATTACTTACAAACAGAAACTAAGTGACCAACAGAGAGATTATTTATAGTATCCAACTATTTCCAGTTACCCACAATGCACTACCACTCTCACGTCTTGCAGTCTCTAGTGACCAATCTGCGGAGATAGGAAATTAATGACCATTCAGTCCTGATTGTTCCGTTGGCAAGCAATTTCCTCTCCTCCTTTACCAGAGAGAGGCCTGAGTTACCTCCCTTAGATACCTTTACTTATGGTGATGTTGTTAGTCTACCGTACCACATCCTTTAGTGGATAGGGAAGTCTTCTGAGTTACCTCCCTTAGATAACTTTACTAATAGTGATGTTGTTAGTCTACCGTACCACATCCTTTAGTGGATAGGGAAGTCTTCTGAGTTACCTCCCTTAGATACCTTTACTAATGGTGATGTTGTTAGTCTACCATCCCACATCCTTTAGTGGATAGGGAAGTCTTCTGAGTTACCTCCCTTAGATAACTTTACTAATGGTGATGTTGTTAGTCTACCATCCCACATCCTTTAGTGGATAGGGAAGTCTTCTGAGTTACCTCCCTTAGATACCTTGACTAATGGTGATGTTGTTAGTCTACCATACCACATCCTTTAGTGGATAGGGAAGTCTTCTGAGTTACCTCCCTTAGATACCTTTATTAATGGTGATGTTGTTAGTCTACCATCCCACATCCTTTAGTGGATAGGGAAGTCTTCTGAGTTACCTCCCTTAGATACCTTTACTAATGGTGATGTTGTTAGTCTACCATCCCACATCCTTTAGTGGATAGGGAAGTCTTCTGAGTTACCTCCCTTAGATACCTTTACTAATGGTGATGTTGTTAGTCTACCGTACCACATCCTTTAGTGGATAGGGAAGTCTTCTGAGTTACCTCCCTTAGATACCTTTACTAATGGTGATGTTGTTAGTCTACCATCCCACATCCTTTAGTGGATAGGGAGGTCTTCTGAGTTACCTCCCTTAGATACCTTTACTAATAGTGATGTTGTTAGTCTACCATCCCACATCCTTTAGTGGATAGGGAAGTCTTCTGAGTTACCTCCCTTAGATAACTTTACTAATGGTGATGTTGTTAGTCTACCGTACCACATCCTTTAGTGGATAGGGAAGTCTTCTGAGTTACCTCCCTTAGATACCTTTACTAATGGTGATGTTGTTAGTCTACCGAACCACATCCTTTAGTGGATAGGGAAGTCTTCTGAGTTACCTCCCTTAGATACCTTTACTAATGGTGATGTTGTTAGTCTACCATCCCACATCCTTTAGTGGATAGGGAAGTCTTCTGAGTTACCTCCCTTAGATACCTTTACTAATAGTGATGTTGTTAGTCTACCATCCCACATCCTTTAGTGGATAGGGAAGTCTTCTGAGTTACCTCCCTTAGATAACTTTACTAATGGTGATGTTGTTAGTCTACCATCCCACATCCTTCAGTGGATAGGGAAGTCTTCTGAGTTACCTCCCTTAGATACCTTGACTAATGGTGATGTTGTTAGTCTACCATACCACATCCTTTAGTGGATAGGGAAGTCTTCTGAGTTACCTCCCTTAGATACCTTTACTAATAGTGATGTTGTTAGTCTACCGTACCACATCCTTTAGTGGATAGGGAAGTCTTCTGAGTTACCTCCCTTAGATACCTTTACTAATAGTGATGTTGTTAGTCTACCATCCCACATCCTTTAGTGGATAGGGAAGTCTTCTGAGTTACCTCCCTTAGATACCTTTACTAATAGTGATGTTGTTAGTCTACCGTACCACATCCTTTAGTGGATAGGGAAATCTTCTGAGTTACCTCCCTTAGATAACTTTACTAAGTAATGGTGATGTTGTTAGTCTACCATACCACATCCTTTAGTGGATAGGGAAGTCTTCTGAGTTACCTCCCTTAGATACCTTTACTAATGGTGATGTTGTTAGTCTACCATCCCACATCCTTTAGTGGATAGGGAAATCTTCTGAGTTACCTCCCTTAGATAACTTTACTAAGTAATGGTGATGTTGTTAGTCTACCGTACCACATCCTTTAGTGGATAGGGAAGTCTTCTGAGTTACCTCCCTTAGATACCTTTACTAATGGTGATGTTGTTAGTCTACCATCCCACATCCTTTAGTGGATAGGGAAGTCTTCTGAGTTACCTCCCTTAGATACCTTTACTAATGGTGATGTTGTTAGTCTTCTGAGTCTTCTGAGTTACCTCCCTTAGATACCTTTACTAATGGTGATGTTGTTAGTCTACCATCCCACATCCTTTAGTGGATAGGGAAGTCTTCTGAGTTACCTCCCTTAGATACCTTTACTAATGGTGATGTTGTTAGTCTACCGTACCACATCCTTTAGTGGATAGGGAAGTCTTCTGAGGCTGTAATAATGGTTAATGCCATAAGGCTAGTCCTGAACATCAGCAGAAGCTTCCCTGTATTTCAACTTGAAAATGAATAACATTGTGCATTTATGTTGTATAGATATCTTTATGTATGTTATTCAGATGACAATGACCAACGTTATAGAAATTTGCTCCTGGTAGCAATAGATATTAACTTTTGTTGATCTTTTTGTGAAGGGAACTTAGAAAGGTCCAGTTCTGAAGGGATGTCAAAATCTATCAAGGTTTATCTTAACCAGGAATTAGAACTTCATAACCTCTCAGGGGTATCGAAACCATCAAAACCTGTCTTTTATCAAGATTCATCCTTACCAAAAGTTAAAACTTTATACCTAGCAAAATAATCCCTCAGGGTATTGCAACCATCAAACCCTCTGTTACCAATATTCATCTTAACCAGGAATTAGAACTTTATACCTACCAAAATTGACCACTCAGGGGTATTGCAACCATTAAAACCTGTCTTTTATCAAGATTGATCTTCATCCAGAATTAGAATTTTATACCTAAGGGGTTACGATTGCAACTATCAAGACCTAGCTGTTATCAATATTCATCTTTACCAAGAGTTAGAACTTTATACCTACCAAAAATAATCACTCAGGGTATCTCAACTATCAAAACCTGTCTTTTATCAAGTTTCATCTTTACCAAGAATAAGAACTTTATACCTAGCAAAAATAATCCCTCAGGGTATCTCAACCATCAAAACCTGTCTTTTATCAAGATTTATCACAATTTGCGCCAGACACATTCTCTCCCCACAGAGGCAACTCAGTTATACCTGAATTAGCCTCTGTTCAATTACAGCTAATACACGGGACAGAAAAGTAGAAATCTGATTGGAGGCAATCGAAGTTAGTTGTGCAATCAGCGGCGCCGTTTCAAAAGGGGTCATTCGCAAAAGCTCGGCTACTCCCGGCTATTCCCGGTGATTCGGCATTCAGGGGAGATAACTCTTACTTCTACAAAACATCGCTTTTTTACCTTCTCATTAGTTTTTATTTGGTAAATTATTAAAATAAAATTTATCATAAAACAAAGAACAATTTACACAATTATAAAACAGTATGTTTCTAATGAAAAACCCTATCCATATCTGATTTTTAAATATTTTCCCTCTCACACTGTTAATGAAAAATAAACCTAAAGGCATGATGCTTTCGAAAGTCACTGTACGACCGTTGAGAATTCCATAAGTCGTTGATATCCAAAAGGTGTTTTCATTGGCTGCAGATAAGGGAGCTATCTCAAGTTACAACTTTTTGCCGCTAGGGCAATCTGCCGGAACCCCAGGATCTAGGCGTAATAGAACAGAGGCTAATTCAGGTATAACTGAGTTGCCTCTGTGGGGAGAGAATGCGCCAGACATGGAATTATAACAATTTGAAGCAAGATTCATTACAGTTTGCGCCAAACTTAGAATAATTACAATTTTTCGCCAGATTTGGAATAATTACAATTTGCAACAGACTTTCGAATTATTACAATTTGAGGCAAGATTCATTACAATTTGGGCCAGACATGGAATTATTACAATTTGCGCCATACTTGAAATTATTACAATTAGCATCAGATTTGGAATTATTACAATTTGGGCAAGCCATGGAATTATTACAATTTGCGCCAGACTTGGAATTATTACAATTTGAGGCAAGATTCATTACAATTTGAGCCAGACATGGAATTATTACAATTTGCGCCATACTTGAAATTATTACAATTTGCGCCAGATTTGGAATTATTACAATTTGGGCAAGCCATGGAATTATTACAATTTGCGCCAGACTTGGAATTATTACAATTTGAGGCATGATTCATTACAGTTTTCGCCAGACTTGGACTTATTACATTTTGAGGCAAGATTCATTACAATTTGCGCCAGACTTGCAATTGTTACAATTTGCGCCAGACTTTGAATTATTACAATTAGCGTCAGATTTGGAATTATTATAATAAGCGTCAGATTTGGAATTATTACAACTGAGGCAAGATTCATTACAGTTTGAGCCAGACTTGAAATTATTACAATTTGCGCCAGACTTGGAATTATTACAATTTGCGCTAGACTTGCAATTGTTACAATTTGCCCCACACTTGGAATTATTACAATTTGCGCCAGATTTGGAATTATTACAATTTGCACCAGACTTGGAAGTATTACAATTTGCGCCAGACATAAAATTATTACAATTTGCGCTAGACTTTGAATTATTACAACTGAGGCAAGATTCATTTACAATTTGCGCCAGACTTGGAATTATTACAATTGGAGGCAATTCACGGCAGGTATTACAATTTGCTGCTTTTATTACAGTTCAGGGACACAACAACTTGGGGAAGTCCGGGTCCATATACAGAAGTTACTGCTGAGGCCAGCGGTGGGACAAATTGTTGAGAAGTCATTAAATCACATCTATCTTCGGAATCTGAAGAAGCAAACACAGGTAGGTAATGAGTCACTTCAACAAATAACTTATATCGTATATCAGAATTTATAAACCTCCAGTGACGTCACTCTATTGTTCTATTAGGTTCTTCTTTTACCGGATAAACCTCTTTGCCGGGCATTCTCCAAGAATTTATAGGAAATTTATTTTGATTGGGATTATACACGTTTTGAAATACTTTGTTTCAAAGTCCTTCTTCGAATAAATACCATCACAAAATATCACATTTTTGACAAATCACAAATATAATGTTCGCATGCCTGGTTTCGAACTCTGCACCACTCGCTTACTAAACTGGCGCTTTTGACAACTCGGCTATAAAGGCCCACGAGAACAATGATTTATTTTCCACAGTGACAATCATGTGAACTTCACGAGGCAGATAGCGCATGCATTTCACGTTCACGGCTTGGGTAGCGAGATCAAAGCACGTGCAGGGCGCAGATGTGCTCTCCGTTTGCTCATGGTGATTCCCTACCAGTAAAAATCAATGAATCCATTTTTATACTTATTAGCAGCCCCGTCTAAGGACGGGGCTGCTATCAGTTTTTGTGAAGTTTCCGCCGCCGCCGCCGCCGCCGCCGCCGCACTCATACTACTAGCTATAACTTTTTTCCACTAAGCTTTCCAGAACTCTTATTCATACCTTACTACTCATACCTCGGGGGAACCATTTTGACACGTTCACTTTCAAGGTCAAAGGTCATGGTCACGAGCTATGTATTCACTCTAAGAATTCCTTGTAAACGCGATAACTTGAAAAGTTTTTGTGCTATGAAGCTCTAACTTGGTATATATCATCCTTGGAAAAGTAAAAATTTTTGAAAAGGTTTTGGCTACAATCCGTCAAAGGTCAAGGTCACAGCAAGGTCATGATGTAAGCATGTTTTAGCGAAAATGCTTTATTTTAACTATTAACACTTTTAATCAATACATGATTGTTATACTCAATAAAAAGTGTTCAATTATTGTGTGACCTTGAAGGTCAAAGGTCAAGGTCATGAGATATGAGATATGAGTTATTGCAATTCCTTGTAAACACAATAACTTGAAAAGTTTTTGTGCTATGAAGTTTAGATTTTGTATATATTATCTCTTGAGAAGTACAACATTTTCAAAAAGTTTTGGGTACTAACTGTCGAAGGTCAAGGTCACAGCAAGGTCAACATATATGGAGAAAATGGATTAATTTAATTTTTAACACTTTATTTCATTACAATAATGTAATACTCAATGAAATGTGTTCATTGATTGTGTGACCTTGAGTGTCAAAGGTCAAGGTCACGAGAAAATTCCCAATTTGATGAGGCCTGAAAAAGGCGGAACAGGGTAAGGCGAAACCCAAAATTCCGGGGCTGCTCTGCTTTTGCGGTATCCCGCAAACGCTAATCTAGTTATTGAAATAATTTTGTTACTACGGTTTATCTCTGTTCATAAGTTAGATCAAAACCTCGCCCTCGGTGTTGTTTGATAATGTAAGCCCTCAGCCTCGGGAAATTGGGGCGGGCCTATCGGCCCTTTCCAATTTCCCTCTGCCACGGGCTTACATTATCAACAACACCTCTGGCTTGGTTTTGATCCTACATGAATAACAATCAATAATAATGATATTCGTCTTCGATTGCATTACAATTACAAAGATTACATTCTCTACTCCTAAGAGGTTTAACAGGCCTAGACAATGTCTAATTTACTATAGCTAACGGTAAAATTCAATATCTTAACTTACTCATAATACTACACCGATGTCTAGGAACACTAATGACATAAGGTTCAACTTGTAAAGAATCTGTAACAAGTCGGTAAATTCGTAATTTGTTCCCATTTATTTATCCTCATTCCATTATTAACTAAACCACTCGTCATAATCAACAGCCACTAGTACGCTCTTATCATTATTAACTAAACCACTCGTCATAATCAACAGCCACTAGTACGCTCTTATCATTATTAACTAAACCACTCGTCATAATCAACAGCCACTAGTACGCTCTTATCATTATTAACTAAACCACTCGTCATAATCAACAGCCACTAGTACGCTCTTATCATTATTAACTAAACCACTCATCATAATCAACAGCCACTAGTACGCTCTTATCATTATTAACTAAACCACTCGTCATAATCAACAGCCACTAGTACGCTCTTATCATTATTAACTAAACCACTCGTCATAATCAACAGCCACTAGTACGCTCTTATCATTATTAACTAAACCACTCGTCATAATCAACAGCCACTAGTACGCTCTTATCATTATTAACTAAACCACTCGTCATAATCAACAGCCACTAGTACGCTCTTATCATTATTAACTAAACCACTCGTCATCATCAACAGCCACTAGTACGCTCTTATCATTATTAACTAAACCACTCATCATAATCAACAGCCACTAGTACGCTCTTATCATTATTAACTAAACCACTCGTCATAATCAACAGCCACTAGTACGCTCTTATCATTATTAACTAAACCACTCATCATAATCAACAGCCACTAGTACGCTCTTATCATTATTAACTAAACCACTCATCATAATCAACAGCCACTAGTACGCTCTTATCATTATTAACTAAACCACTCATCATAATCAACAGCCACTAGTACGCTCTTATCATTATTAACTAAACCACTCGTCATAATCAACAGCCACTAGTACGCTCTTATCATTATTAACTAAACCACTCGTCATAATCAACAGCCACTAGTACGCTCTTATCATTATTAACTAAACCACTCGTCATAATCAACAGCCACTAGTACGCTCTTATCATTATTAACTAAACCACTCATCATAATCAACAGCCACTAGTACGCTCTTATCATTATTAACTAAACCACTCATCATAATCAACAGCCACTAGTACGCTCTTATCATTATTAACTAAACCACTCATCATAATCAACAGCCACTAGTACGCTCTTATCATTATTAACTAAACCACTCGTCATAATCAACAGCCACTAGTACGCTCTTATCATTATTAACTAAACCACTCGTCATAATCAACAGCCACTAGTACGCTCTTATCATTATTAACTAAACCACTCATCATAATCAACAGCCACTAGTACGCTCTTATCATTATTAACTAAACCACTCATCATAATCAACAGCCACTAGTACGCTCTTATCATTATTAACTAAACCACTCGTCATAATCAACAGCCACTAGTACGCTCTTATCATTATTAACTAAACCACTCGTCATAATCAACAGCCACTAGTACGCTCTTATCATTATTAACTAAACCACTCGTCATAATCAACAGCCACTAGTACGCTCTTATCATTATTAACTAAACCACTCATCATAATCAACAGCCACTAGTACGCTCTTATCATTATTAACTAAACCACTCGTCATAATCAACAGCCACTAGTACGCTCTTATCATTATTAACTAAACCACTCGTCATAATCAACAGCCACTAGTACGCTCTTATCATTATTAACTAAACCACTCGTCATAATCAACAGCCACTAGTACGCTCTTATCATTATTAACTAAACCACTCGTCATAATCAACAGCCACTAGTACGCTCTTATCATTATTAACTAAACCACTCGTCATAATCAACAGCCACTAGTACGCTCTTATCATTATTAACTAAACCACTCGTCATAATCAACAGCCACTAGTACGCTCTTATCATTATTAACTAAACCACTCGTCATAATCAACAGCCACTAGTACGCTCTTATCATTATTAACTAAACCACTCGTCATAATCAACAGCCACTAGTACGCTCTTATCATTATTAACTAAACCACTCGTCATAATCAACAGCCACTAGTACGCTCTTATCATTATTAACTAAACCACTCGTCATAATCAACAGCCACTAGTACGCTCTTATCATTATTAACTAAACCACTCGTCATAATCAACAGCCACTAGTACGCTCTTATCATTATTAACTAAACCACTCGTCATAATCAACAGCCACTAGTACGCTCTTATCATTATTAACTAAACCACTCGTCATAATCAACAGCCACTAGTACGCTCTTATCATTATTAACTAAACCACTCGTCATAATCAACAGCCACTAGTACGCTCTTATCATTATTAACTAAACCACTCGTCATAATCAACAGCCACTAGTACGCTCTTATCATTATTAACTAAACCACTCGTCATAATCAACAGCCACTAGTACGCTCTTATCATTATTAACTAAACCACTCGTCATAATCAACAGCCACTAGTACGCTCTTATCATTATTAACTAAACCACTCGTCATAATCAACAGCCACTAGTACGCTCTTATCATTATTAACTAAACCACTCGTCATAATCAACAGCCACTAGTACGCTCTTATCATTATTAACTAAACCACTCGTCATAATCAACAGCCACTAGTACGCTCTTATCATTATTAACTAAACCACTCGTCATAATCAACAGCCACTAGTACGCTCTTATCACAAAGAAATCAGTCAAGACACATGTACAGGAAGTTGCATATTATTCAAAATCATCAAAAGAGTATTATTCCACGATTTTTTAAAGTTTTAAGACCACTTACAGATTACACAAGGATTTCCCAATTCTTCTAAAGAGAACAGATTAATAAAAAACATCAATTTTCTACGCCTAAGAAATATCCCTCTGCCTGGTTCTGTACCGCATTAATACATGAAAATTCCCTTACTCCGCAGAATGAAACTGTGTTTATTTCCGTAGGCGGGCCACCGGCCCATTATACAAGAGCATGCATCATAATAATATTGATAATAGTTGCAGCGCCATAACATGATATAGAATGCTAGTTGTATGATAGGAAACTGGATCATTTCTTAAATGTTAGAAATACATTGCCAGATTGTTAACAATATTGTTATTTCGTGATGACATCAACTGCAGAAATTTACTAACAGTAGGGTAAGAAGTGTAGTATGTAGGAAGCAGGCTTTGACGAAGATTGTCATAAAAGTCACAATTAATCCATATAAAAATGCTTACTAAATTACTAAATTCTATTATTAAAGTTTTTGACAGCGATATACGCCGATGTTTCTTCCTCACTCAATTAACAATTTATGGTTGGAGCATCGAAATTTACACAATGCAATACAATACACTGGTATATTAACTAATGATATATAATCTTCACATTTAACTTCAATTCTAATAGCGTTATATAGTTGGAATTTCAAGTAGTTTGAAATACTTTCAAGAAAAAGTTGTTTATCAAGGGCAATACATCTTTCCGTAAACAGAAAAAAAACATTAATATGTCCAACACTTAAGCAAAATCATAAAAACAATTTTTTAACATTCAACGTCGAGCATTTCCCTCCAGCCAAATTATCTTGATATTCATAAACCTTTTTCTAAATAACATTATCCTGCTGAAACAAGAGCCTTACCCAATATTTGATAATTGTAACATATTGATGAACCCGGAGAGAATTTCTACCTAGCTCGCCTCGGGCTACTAAATTAGGCGTAGTTCTACCCAGATGCAAAATATTTTTACTAAGTTTATCGTATACCCGGACAGCTTCAGATGTGAATGAAACCGCCAAACTTCTGTACCATTCATAAGAATCTGTTAACTCTTTACTGCTTGCAATATTGCCATGCCTCAACCCCTTTCCTGCTTGCCTGACAAGCACCTGCTCTGCCCCTTATACTGCTCGCAATTTTTTTTAAAAATCAAAAAATTAGAATTCAATTAATTCAACTGTTTAGGAAATTTTCATGCCCTTGAGTGACCCTTTTGTCAATTTATAGGTAATTTTTTGGAATTTTTATAATCAAATTGCTCATTATTATTCATTAATTAAAAGGTATAATACCGCAAAGTGGAAAAACATACATCAGTCATAAAAAAGAATAAACCATAGGTAATATTTTGATAATGATTTTATTTAATCTCTTTTATGAATTTTATCAATACTGTCACCAAAATTCCACATATATTCCTGAAGAAAATGACACTTATTAGGATTAATATGATGTTTATCCAATAATTCAGGGGAGATAATCTGGGTCAACTCAAATCAACAAGTTCAATCAGAAGGTGATCTTCAATTTTCTCAAAGTAAATCACAATATGAAAGATTACATAACAATAATGTTAGGCACTTTTACATTATATACAATTCTAAATCATCAATTTCACCAAATTCAAAAGTCTACTGCAATCATGGTAATGTAAATTCTAGACCTGAGTGTGTTAAATAATGTTTTTGAAGATGAAAATAACCAGAGTTTCATTTTTTCATTATTAGCAAAAAATCATGATATCTATGACACTTGATGATCAAGATATCTTTCAAATCAAATTGAAACAAACTTACAAACTCCAGTTTAGTGAAAATCATTCAACAACTTGTCTTTATTTGACAATTCTATCTCAAAATCAAAAATTGTCCAGGATTAACTCCCTTGGCAATGAAATCTGTAGACCTCTTTCAACGTTATGAAAGAAATGAAAGTCAACCAGAATTGAACCTGATTTCCTTATTTAAATGTTAACAAATAACAAAAATATGAACTTTACTAGATCCAATGAAACAAAATGCCTTTACTGGCTTATGATGAGAGCTCATTGTGATGGTAAATGTACTGGTATATGTGTTATTGGCAGATTCTATTACAGACCTTACCTATATTATTTGTTTACATTAGTAATACAAATAAGGACCAATCAACACATTTACTTTCAAATAAAAAAAATTGCCTTTTAAAATATTGAATCCCACAATTACAAAAACATTTTTAAGTTCCTTTCTTGTTTTGCTGATTAAGTTTCCTTAAATTTAGATATGGTTATCTTGGTCAAATCGTTGAATTAAATTTGTTTTACTGTCTGGCTGTATAATAAAAACCAGATCATAACATTAGTCATCATAGACATTGCATATAAACTTTTCAAATTTAATCCAGTGCTCTGGTAAAAAATACTTTCACCATCCATGCCATCAGGATATTTATACCTATTTGACACTACATGAAAAAGTATGCTGGAAATTATTAATGACTCATAATCTTGCAAATTTCTAAAAGTCATAACTATGAATTATCAACTGGCTTGAACTGAATCTGCAGTTACATAACTAAATCACAAATATTATAAAACCCACAACAGCATAAATTGTTGTTAGATTGAGTCAAAGATTTTGATGGCTCAATATTGTTCACATTATACCTGAATCAAACAGGTGTGTTCAGTTTTTTTTCTGTCTTTTTTCTTCCTAAGTTGACTTCATAAATCTTCTGAGTTAGATAACTTAGCACTGGACTGCATGTGGAATATCACAGACTGTTCCAATCTCCAGCAGTGGTCACTAACTCTCCATCCTGGATAAGCTTCCACTCTGAATAGTTCCTGCAATAGAAAGTATAAAGAAATGATATTGACTGCTCAACACAAATAATGAATAATAATCAGATTTAATAAACATGCAAATTCCATTTGACTGATCAGATATATTGAGACATTAGGCTTTGTACTGAATGAGTTAGATAACTTAGCACTGGACTGCATGTGGAATATCACAGACTGTTCCAATCTCCAGCAGTGGTCACTAACTCTCCATCCTGGATAAGCTTCCACTCTGAATAGTTCCTGCAATAGAAAGTATAAAGAAATGATATTGACTGGTCAACACAAATAAAGAATAATAATCAGATTTAATATACATGCAAATTCCATTTGACTGATATATTGAAACATTAGGCTTGTACAGAATTATTCAATTAAATCCAAATTGTATCAAAATAAACAATGAAATCTCAAATCAATTTCAGTATTTTCACAGGTCATAGTATGGCATGCATATTGTGATACAACAATTGTTTTATAACTGTTTGGTGAGAACACATTTTATAACTTATATCTATTATCATGATAAAGAGTTTTGTTGGAATTATTCACAAAATTCTACAACAAATTAAATGTATGCATCCATAAAACTTACAGAAAAAATGTCATTCCAATCAAATTATGAGAGATATAATACTTGGTGAATTTGTTCTATAAAACTTTAAAGCAACTGTGAAATTTCTGTTTTTCTCATCAAATCATTGCTTTCTTAAAATTGGACAGACTTCATGCATCACACAGTTTGCAATATTAGAGTGAGTTATTGTATATACATATATATATGTTTGTGAATATTTACAGACAGAAAGGAAACCTAATATAGCAACAGAATTGAACAAGCACAAAGTTCACCTTTGTTTAGCTTGAACAATCAAATTGCAGCCCAGGCAATTTGGTTGATTCTTCCTCTGGAAATTTATTCACTGCAAAAAATATAATATTTCAATATAAATTCATACACAATATAAATATACATACTAGTATGATATTTTAAAGATTTGGAGTATATCATGCATTTGAACAATCATGGGTAATTGATAAAAATAATACTGGCTCAGTTTGTGCCCTCTTGTATTATATTCACAAATTTGATAAAATTGAAAAAAAGTTTCATGAAAGGAATATTTTATCACAACAATCCTTCACTTTAAAAACATGCACATTTTGCTTTTTCTTCTTAAGAAAACTTCATAGTTTTCTTTCATTAATTTTTTTTTTTTGGTAATCAGTTTAAATTGTAGATCCTTGAGGAATTAATATAAGTACCAGTTTGCATGCTCATGTTTTGTCTCACTTTCCAACAAAACAATAAATATGTTCAATAAAGTAATTTGATTTTGATATTCTGAAAACTCAAAACTCAAACATTTATAAGGGCAGTGATATCACAGCGAACAATAACACATTTAAATAATCTCCTTAGATATTAATAAAATCATGTTATAATTACATAACTTGTTGAATCAGTTACAAATCTTTCACAAAAATGAATGTGAAGAAAATCTAGAGTCATTTGTCTGATAAGAAGAATTTAATTCTGTCAACTCACATTTAATACGTGATTACGCATCATTGACTAAAATTTACGCATTTGGTTGATTGAAATGAAGACAGATCAAATCATAAATGCATGCATGACTCAAATGACTCAAAATGTGTTGATATTTTTACAGGGATAAATTAACTTCCCTTCATTCGACTGTATAACAGTTACAATAAAATATTTTACAGAAAGGTTGATACTCACTGTCACCAACTGAAGTGTTATGTCTGATGGCTAGTGTCGATTTGATTGTCCTGTTCACGGCGACGACATGATTCTCGTTTTCGATGTAAACAAACCGGGTCCACTTCCGGGTCGCTCACATCGGTAACAATAAGCGAGATCGGAGATTCGGCGGCGCATTGGCTCATGGGATTGCATCGGGATAAACAAACCAGTCACGTGACCTTCCTACGGCAATATGGCGATGGTGCAAGGACTGAGATATGCGATCTTTCAGTGCTTTAAACACAATTATTCAAAAGGAATAAAATATAAATATATCGGAAAAGAAAACTTTAATAATTCCGATATATTGTTTTAGTGAACATGTAATCGCTGTCACGCCCGGGGAAAAGCGATTGAGTCATATGATTATTGACGTGAATGACAAAGCTGGCCAGTTCGGTGAATAACGAAATATTTAAACTTTTAAAAATCATTGAAGGAAAAGTATTCGTCCTAAAATTACGAATAATGTCCAATGTGAAGGGAAAACTATCGGGATTATTACGACATATAGGTTAAATGCAATGGGTGACCATAACATTTTGAAAAAAATTCTCAAAGAGACCAGGGGTATTGACTTATTTCACATAACTTTAATATGTTATTGTTTTGGGTGGTAGTCTCACGCTGTCTTTTTAAGTTTTAGATTTTTGTTTTGGACAATAATTATAAACTTAAAAAATCAAGCCCTTCAAATATTTAAAATCATTTTTAATCTGTAAAATATTTCATAATTACAGTAATTTACTTACGTTTTTTTTAACGAACTATAGTTGAAGAATGATTAATATCTATTTAATTTATTTGAGTTTTAAAACTGCATCTCATACTTAATTTTCTATGTTTGACAATTTTTTATTTATGCGTATCTAGGCCCTCACCATAAACAAAAACATTATGTTATGAAAATAAAAATTGTATTTTATGCTTGAACACCACTTGAGATGAAAAGAATGGCAGATATACAGTGTGACTGATTTTTTTTCAATTTGACACACATAAATGAGAATTAAAACTTATTCAACACAAGAAAAGCCATATAAGATTGGCATTTTAAAAATAGAAAGTATAACACTATTTCTTAATCAGATTTTTCATTTCAAAATGTAATGTATAGATACATGTAGTGATTTTGAGACATTGACTCCTAAATCATCACTAGCAATATATAATATTAGACATGTATAAAGTATAAAGGAACACAAATTGCATCAACAACTGACACATTTAGTATTAGAGTTTACTGACACACAAATTTGTTTTTAAATAATTTAAATTTTCTCAAATTTGTAAGGTAAACCATTTGGATATATATGGGATTCAATCTAGCTTTAATTCTTATTAGTGGTCCAAACAATGATTTATATAAATATAATTTGTGTTTTCAGTACATGCAGTCCTGTTCAAAACAACCAAAAGTGTTTGACTTTTATCTATGATACACTCTTAGATTTAAACAAAGATGTATATGGTATGTGTTGAAATGACTTTGTGTTTGTTGATTTGTGGTTGAACTGAATGTTTTCTTTCCTTCACAAACTTTGTTTACAATAATGTTTACTTTGGATACATACTTTATATTACTGATATAGGGGAGGGTATGTCATTAAACAATATTTTGTATGAGCTTGAATGATGTTTTTTTTAAAATTTCCATGCTTCACTCAAAATAAGCCAAGTGTATAATTTATGGATTTATTAGATAATACACAAATAGCTTTAACCTGCTTCATAACTGTTAATTAGATAGAAGCTTTTTTGTGAGTCATCATTCAGCAAGTCAGACCTTATATTCACATCATGAAATGAAAAGACTGAAAAATATATATAGTAATATAAAAGGAGGTACACTTAATAATATATTATTGGTAGTTTATACTGATAATGTTTTAAAGACTAAATTTTTATCTGAAAAAAAAAACTGTTGATATTTCATCTTTAAACAAATATTATAGATGGCCCCTAATAATTAATATAACTATTTTCTAGTAAATATGAACAATATACTCAGGTTTTCAATAATCTAAGTAATCTGTAAAAATAATCTTTGCAACACAAACATGTTTTTCAATTGGCAGAAATTCTAAAGTGCAATTGTTTTGGCTGTTTCAGTAATGATAAAAATATTAACAAAGATCAGTCCTAGCTATTTGATCAAGCTGTGTTGACATTTTCTACAGCAGCCATTGGCTGGAATGAATCAATTAAGGAGGCCTTTCTTGGGTTGAAGTGCCATGGTGTATTTTATAGGGATGTAGTTAAATTCAAACTGGGGTTTGGAATATTACATGAACATTGTTATTGATAAAACGAAGCGCAACCTTGAAAATACACGATCATCGCTTCGGGTGAAGGAAATACGGCTGCACGGCATAGCACCGAGTGACACGGGTGCAACCCCGCTTGGTCTCGGTCATCTGATGCTCTGTTGCCTGACTGAACTGACAGAGAGAACTTTACCAGTAGTAAAGTTGAGAAATTAGGTACTGGCTGCAGTAAGGATACGAACGTTTAGTGAAACGGGGCCCTGCACCACAAATCGTTCTTTATGCATTCAAATGAAGACTTTCCAGTATATTTGCTTGTTCAATCGTACAATTATCCCATATTTGGCAACCATATCAAATAGTGATTGAATGAACAATCTGTATAGAGAGTCTAGAGTTTTACGAAACAAACGTTATTTCAAAGTTCTCAAACAATTGATCCTTGGTGTTATTTTCTTTGTCATTTCATTTATATGTAATTTCCAGGAACAATTGCTTTTTCCATTTCCATGGAAAATTTCCATTTTCAAAATGATAAAATAGCAAACTATATAAGATTGATGCTGTCAGTTGAATTCGAAATGAAAAAGTTGTCAAAGATTAAAGGGGCAGTAGCACGTTTTTTGATAATTTTGCATTCTAGATATTTCACTGATAATTGTAAGGTAATGCTAAATGTATCATTTTGACAGTGTCAAAAATCTCATTACACAAGCCAATCATCCATAGTCAGAGGTCAAAGTATGAAGAATCACATAAAATCCATTGGCGGCCATTTTTTTGTGAACACCTTTAATTCATTTTGTGTAAGAAAAGGGAATCGCATGGCTAAACTTTACGTAATACATTTGAATTATTACTGCTTCATTTAGTTTAAATACATTTTCTTTCAATTGGAACCGTTAATTTTAATTTTCCTGACATCACCTTATATTCCCCCGAAAAACGTGCTACTGCCCCTTTAAAGAGTAATATTTTATGCTTGTAACTTTCAATGGAGCAGTTTCCGGTTGCGCTGCGCTAATAACTGCACGTTGATTTCTGCTCTCGCTAAATAACTCCAGAAATTTGTAAAAATGTCCAACACGAGAAGAGGAAATAGGGGTAAACACACATCTGAAGCTGGTTCAATCCCTCGACACGACCAACAAGAAGAAGAAACGCTACAGGAGACCCGTACTGCCCGTAAGACACCACCCGACAACGAGAACACGCCGGGTAGACAGGACGCCATTACGCACCCCGACTTCGAGGCGGACCTGAAGGATTGCATCGCCCCCATCCTAGGAGAACAAACTGCTTACATTGTAAGTAAGATGGACAATATTGTGACCGAAGTCAAAGAGCTTCACACCAAAACTGATGAAATGTTGGCTTTAGTTGAGTTTAACGCCAAAGATATAGAATCAAACAAGAGTGAAATAAATAAGGTATAGACTGACATGGAAGAAATGAGGGCAGAATTTGAAAACAAGCTTTTAATCCAGGAAATGTACTCTCGTAAAAATAATTTACTCATCTACGGTGTGCCAGACGAGAAAGATTCCGAGTCGGCAGCTAAGGAGACCTTCGGCCTGATAAGTGTTAAAGAAGCAGCTGACATGATGTTTGTGAATGTGCATAGGCTCCCTCGTAAGAGCTCAGATCCAGTAAATTTCAGAGCTTCGATGCCAAAACCTATTGGGGTCAAGTTTGTCAGAGTAGAAGATCGCCAAACAGTTTTCAACGCCTCTTTTAAAAACTTTGGTCCACTAAAAGAAAAGAAGATCACTATTAGAACAGATCTGCCAGTTGTTTTGAAAAAACAAAGAGGCCGGCTCGCAAATCGTGCCTTCGATCTTAGGAAGAAGTACCAAGTACAAACTAGGATTCTTGAGAGGGGGATCGAACTGTCCCTTCAGATCAGGAAGACGCCCCAACAGCAATGAAGAACAATTGACATCGATGAAACGCCCTAGTGTAATTGGATTTCGCTGAACGTGTGAACTTACCCTAAAGTGTTTTTTTTTTATTATTGGACACCAACTTTGTTTCCTAAAATAGTGCAAAGACCTTGAATCAGACTTAAAGAATGACTTTAATGGTGATATTACTATATTTCATTTGAACTTTTGTTTACACAACACTGACATGTGCTTTTCTATTTTTAGAATTATTCACTGCTGGACTATAAACCGGATGTTTTTTTATTTGGTTCAGCAAACGTGTGTCAATGCATACCTTTGTTCTGTTTATTCATGTTCACGAGATGCTTATGTTGAATGGTATCGAAAGGTGCGTATGAACTTGTTGCTGGCGCTATATTTGATTCATGAGAACGTGTTTTATAGATATTCACATGTAATTTGAGTTAGCGAACGTTATATATGACCAGATTTATTTTGGCACAATTCATTATTAGCTATCCTACTTAAGCACATTTAGGAAACTTTGAATATATATATATATAATTCTGGAGTTCTGAGACAAAGAGCGTGACTCGATTCTTTTCTGTTTTTATTTTTTTATTTTTTCTATTTTTTACCTATCTTCTTCTCCCATATTATGAAAAAAAATGTTCCCATTCGGTTCCCATTGCATATAAATGCAGATTGCTGAAGCGACTTTTGAAGATCCATGTCTGTTCAACTCCCTTTTATCTGATTCTTATCTTTTACAAAAAAATCTACATCTTTGACTACACCCAACCATGCAGGTTATCTATTATTACACAATATCTTGCAAACTCAATCCATTACTTAAACCTTATACTTTATGTCTCTTATCTCTAGGCACAAATGACTTCATGTAATATAAAAAAAATAAAAATGATTTCAGCAAACTGTAGAGGCTTAGGAGGTAAAAACAAAAGAAGAGAAATAATGAATATTTATAGAAAAAAATCTTACTCAATTATTTGCTTACAAGATATACACTTAGCTAAAGACAACATTAATAACATGAAAAATTAATAGGGGCTGAATTCAATTATTGCTCCTTTCAGATCTAATTCTAGGGGGTTGCAATCCTTTTTAATAATGATATAGATCTCACTATTCATAGAACTATTGAGGATGATGAAGGTAATTTCATTAATGCTGACATTACTGTGGAAGGCAAAAGATTTACATTAACAAACCTATACGGACCAAACACTGATGACCCAAAATATTTTCCTTTGAGAATCATTCATTGGTAATTGTAGGAGACTGGAATCTTGTTTTGGACCCCTTAATTGACCTAGAAAATTATAAACACTTAAATAATCCTAAAGCTAGAGAAATTGTCTTAAAAAACATAGAAAATTATGATCTACTTGATGTATGGAGGGATTTAAATAAACTAACCAAAAAATTTACATGGTGGAAGAAGAATCCAAAGAAACAAGCTAGACTTGATTTTTTTCTCATTTCACAAGATATATTTGATATCACTTTGGATTCTGATATTTTACCAGGGTATGAATCTGATCATTCTGCCATATCTCTAACTCTTTCAAACACTATCAACCAAAGCAGAGGAAAAAGCTATTGGAAATTCAATACCTCATTACTCCTTCAACCTGGGTACCCCAAATTGGTTAGGACAATTTTGAAAGAAACAGTAGATGAATATTCTGAAAATGATGTATCAGAAATTACTAATATTAACGAAAACTATGATAAGGTAAAATTAACAATTAGTGATAGTTTATTTTTGGAAACCTTTCTTATGAAAGTTAGAGGGAAAAGTATATCTTTTGCATCTTTTCTGAAAAAAGATAGAAATGATAAGACAACAGAATTGGAACAAAAAATTAAAGACTGTGAAGACAATATAAGACAAAATTTTCAAAATATTGATGAATCACAGCTATCTGAACTCTCGAAATATAAGATTGAACTGGAACAGATAAAAGAATAGGAATTAAAAGGTATTCAAATTAGAAATAGGATTTTATGGTATGAAGAGGGAGAAAAACCTACAAAATACTTCTGTAATCTAGAAAAAAGAACTTATGTAAGCAACTCTATAAACAAGATTCTCACTGATAAACATGAGGAGATAACAGATTGCACTTCTATCTTAAAACAACTAAGAACATTTTATAAGAAACTCTATTCATCAAATGATGATCTAGATGATAATATAAACTTAGAACATGTTAAGACACCATCATTAAATGATAAACTAAAGAAAGAACTTGATGGAGATATCAACATTGATGAGATTACATTGGCAGTGAAACCATGAAAAATAACAAAAGTCCAGGAAAAGATGGATTCTCTATTGATTTTTTTAAATTCTTCTGGAAAGACCTTAAGGGGTGGATTCTCAAATTTGTTAGTGAGATTTCTGCCAGGAAGGAATTATCTATTACAATAAAAAGAGGGAGGATAACCTGCATACCCAAGGCTGGTAAAGATAGAACTCTATTAAAAAATTGGAGACCAATTACTCTTCTGAATGCTGTATATAAAATAATGAGCACATGCATTACAAACCGCTTAAAAAAGACTTTGGATTTATTGATACATGAAAATCAAACAGGTTTTATCCCAGGTAGAACTATCAGCGAAAATACAAGAATGTTATATGATGTTATGTTTGAAACTAAAGCAAGAAATATGAAAGGCTTACTAATTCTCATTGACTTCGAAAAAGCTTTCGACACAGTTTCTAAAGATTTTATCAATTTAGTCCTCCACAAGTTTGGTTTTGGTCCACAAATGATAGACTGGATAAATGTACTAACTTATCACACAACTTCCTGTGTGACACAAAATGGCCACTTATCTGATTTTTAGCTCATCTGGCCTGTAAGGCCCGATGGGGTTATGGTATGGCATGGTGTCCGGCGTCCGTCCGTCCGTCCGTCCGTCCATCCGTCCGTAAACTTTGTGGAATTTCGACTTCTTCTCCAGAACCATAAGGCCTAGAAAGCTGAAACTTTGTGTACAGACTCCTTGGCTAGTGAGAATTATAAATTGTAGCTTTGGTGGCCCTGTGACCCCTAATAAGGGCCACAGGGGCCACGCCCTAAAAACCTATTTTCATCTTCTTCTCCAGAACCATGAGGCCTAGAAAGCTGAAACTTTGTGTACAGACTCCTTGGCTAGTGAGGATTATAAATTGTAGCTTTGGTGGCCCTGTGACCCCTAATAAGGGCCACAGGGGCCACACCTTAAAAACCTATTTTCATCTTCTTCTCCAGAACCATGAGGCCTAGAAAGCTGAAACTTTGTGTACAGACTCCTTGACTAGTGAGGATTATAAATTGTAGCTTTGGTGGCCCTGTGACCCCTAATAAGGGCCACAGGGGCCACGCCCTAAAAAACTATTTTCATCTTCTTCTGGAGAACCATGAGGCCTAGAAAGCTGAAACTTTGTGTACAGACTCTTTGACTAGTGAGGATTATAAATTGTAGCTTTGATGGCCCTGTGACCCCTAATAAGGGCCACATATGCCACTCCCTAAAAACCTATTTTCATCTTCTTCTCCAGAACCATGAGGCCTAGAAAGCTGAAACTTTGTGTACCGACTCCTTGACTAGTGAGGATTATTAATTGTAGCTTTGGTGGCCCTGTGACCCCTAATAAGGGCCACAGTGGCCACACCCGAAAAACCTATTTTCATCTTCTTCTCCAGAACCATGAGGCCTAGAAAGCTGAAACTTTGTGTACAGACTCCTTGACTAGTGAGGATTATAAATTGTAGCTTTGGCGGCCCTGTAATTAAGAAATAGAGTAGCCCTAACCATCATGTGTTTTGCAATAAAGTATAGTTTTGCCCTGAACTATTATAGTTAAATAACGAGGCCGAAGGCCGAGTTGTTTGACGTTATAATAGTTCAGGGCAAAACTATACTTTATTGCAAAACACATGATGGTTAGGGCTACTCTATTACTTTTCTAGTATGTCGATTTTAACTCGATTTTAAAGCTATTTCTACTCCAAAATAAGCCAATTTTATAAATCACATTCGGCAGCGAATTGAAACTCCTCGATTAGGGCCCGGGATAATGACGTCATAGCCGATTGTTATTGACGTCATATCCCATTGTTTCGTGACGTCACTCAAAAACTATACTTTATTGCGGAATAAAGGGTTGGCGGCGCCTTTGATCTTTACGGGAACAATACTAGAACCCCTAATAAAGGCAACAGGAGCGTCCTTCAAATCTATTTTCATCTTCTCCTCCTGAAGTGTAAGGCCTAGAAAGCTGAAACTTGTCGCCTATATACTTAATTTTATTGTGACCCTGTGGCCTCTTCAACGGGGGAATCACATTGGCCACACTCTAAAGCATAATTGATGATGAAGCCTGATGAGCTACAGAGCCAATGGCTCTATTTTTTGTTTCTTATTTTCAAGTTCAAGTCATATTTCATATATTTTCAATGTGAACTGTGTAAAGAAATCTCTTTTAGAGCTTTAATCTCTGTTTATTCCTAACTTTGCATTTAGTATTACTTTTTACTTTTAAGCTCATCTGGCCTGTAAGGCCCGATGAGCTTATGGCATGGCATGGTGTCCGGCGTCTGTCCGTCCATCCGTCCGTAAACTTTGTGGAATTTCGACTTCTTCTTCAGAACCATAAGGCCTTAGTGAGAAAGCTGAAACTTGGTGTACAGACTCCTTGACTAGTGAGGATAAAAAATTGTAGCTTTGGTGGCCCTGTAGCCCCTAATAAGGGCCACAGGGGCCACGCCCTCAAAACCTATTTTTATCTTCTTCTCTAGAAGCATAAGGCTTAGAAAGCTGAAATTTGGTGTACAGACTCCTTGACTAGTGAGGATTAAAAATTGTAGCTTTGGTGGCCCTGTGGCCCCTAATAAGGGCCACAGGGGCCACGCCCTAAAAACATATTTTCATCTTCTTCTCCAGAACCATAAGGCCTAGAAAGCTGAAACTTCGTTAACATACTCCTTGACTAGTGAGGATTAAAAATTGTAGCTTTGGTGGCCCTGTGGCCCCAATAAGGGCCACAGGGGCCACACCCTTAAAACATATTTTCATCTTCTTCTCCAGAACCATAAGGCCTAGAAAGCTGAAACTTTGTTAACATACTCCTTGACTAGTGAGTATTAATAATTGTAGCTTTGGTGGCCCTGTGGCCCCTAATAAGGGGCCACACCCTTAAAACTTATGTTCGTCTTCTTCTACAGAACCAATGACTCTAGAGAGCTGATATTTTGTGTGCAGGCACCTTGGCATGTGGAGATTCTAATTTGTAACTTTTGTGACCCTGTGACCCCAATTATTTCTAAGAGTTTAAGGGACCATGCCCTAAAAACCTATTTTCATCAACTTCTCCAGGGGCAAAAGGCCCAGAAAGCTGAAACCTTGTGAATATACTCTTTGACTAGTGAGGATTATGATTGATAGCTTTTGTGGCCCTGTGGCCCCTAATAAGGGCCTCTGGGGCCACACCCTTTAACCTAATTTCACATTTGTCACACCCTAAAGCAAAATTGATATGAAGCCTGATGAGCTACAGAGCCGCTGGCTCTATTTTTTTGAAAATGAAAGGGGTTGTAGACAAGGAGATCCCCTCTCACCCTATCTATTTCTCTTTGTAGCTGAAATCTTGGGTTGTATGATAAGAAATAATGATAATATAAAGGGAATTGTTATTGATGATAAAGAATACAAGTTAGGTCAATATGCTGATGACACAGAACTACTTCTTGATGGTTCAGCTGAGAGTCTATATGCAGCTATTGAAACAATAAACACATTTTATAAGATGTCAGGTTTAAAAATCAATATTGACAAGACTAAAGCAATTTGGATTGGTTCAATGGTAGGTTGTGAAAAGACATTGTGTACAAATTTGAATATTGAATGGTATAATGGGGAGTGCTAGGAATCAAATTTACACAAAACTTGGCTGACTTATGGGTGATTAATACCAGAAAAAGACTCGAGGAAATAAACAGACTATTGGCAGTATGGAGAAAAAGAAATCTAACATTAATAGGAAAAATTACAGTCATAAAGACATTAGCCCTTTCAAAATTAGTACATATTTTCAGCGCATTGCCAAATCCTCCAGAAGATTTTATTAAATCTTTGGAACTAATATTTTTTAATTTTATCTGGGATGATAAAAGAGATAAGATAAAAAGAAGCACAATGAAAAGATTAAAGACTGAAGGAGGATAAGGTATGGTTGATATACAAACATTTATCTATGCTCTGAAATTATCTACTCTTCGATTGTATTGTAAAAAATCACTTGAGATTAATCCAAGTGATATTCCTTACAATGATTTTCTCAAATATGGAGCAAATGTTGAGAAATTATTTAATATTAAAAACCCTTTTTGGAAAGATGTTTTAACAGCTTGGAATACATTTTGTAAACAATTGAATGTTAAAAGGAACAATATTGACAATATCCTTGCAGAGCCGTTATGGCTTAATCATAATTTCAAGAATCCTCACCATATTATTAAGCACTGGGCCAATATTGGCATTTTGACCATCAAAGAACTTTGTAATGAACAAGGATTCATGTCTTTTGATGAGTTAAAGACAAGATACAAAATAAGAGGGACATCACTTGATTATAATTATCTTCTTCACATCTTACCTGAAAATTGGAAATATGTTATCAAACAAAAAAGAAATATATCTTGTTATAATTTGTTTATCAATGTTTACCAAAGAAATTTGTTGAACTCTACAAAAGGCTCAAGATTATTTTATCAGAAGCTTATTTCCAAAGTTGACAAACTTAAGATTTGTGAAAAATGGGAACAATCATTTAATGACTGTGAATTTGACTGGCACAATACATTTAATTTCTATAGACATGCCCTCAAAGATGTTAAACTTCTTGATTTTCAATACAGATTTTTACAAAAAGTAATATATACCAAAAAAGAACTGTTGAAAATGAATCTCATTGACAATGAGTTATGTAGTTTTTGCAATGCTGTTTCTGAGAGTATTTGTCATGTTTACTGGGACTGTTGCGAAACCATGAAGTTTTGGAGAGAACTGGAACTTTGGATTAATAATTACTTCCCGCAGAAGATAAATTTCTCTAAATACTTGATTTGGTTCGTTACACTCCATAAAAATGTGTTAATGACACAAATCATTATCTCTGCCAAAAAATATATCCACTTATGTAATATTAAAAAGATGATTCCAAAATTAGATCATTACAAAAAACAATTAAAACAGTTGAAAGATTTATTTTCATAAGAAATAATGAAACTGAAAAATTCCACAATAAATGGTGGCCGTTCATCCCATTATTCAACAACCAACTATGATTTCTGTACTTTATATACATTGCTTAATCTATGTCACACCGTGTTTTGATGTCAATATGCAAATATATATGACTGTGTAACCACCTGGGAACAATAAAAAAAAAAAAAAAAAAAAAAACTTTCAATGGAGCAGTGCCCATGCATTTTGTGAAAATTACAAAAGAAAGTAAAAATCAAGTGACCTTGGTGCCGGTGTCGGGACACATGACGAAAACGTTTTTCATTTCACATGGCAGTTGTGGAAGTGATAACACACTGGTTGCTCATACCTGGCTACCAAATAACACATTGTATAACTTAAACCAACCTTATTGCGTAAAAATCATTTAAATGAACGTCTGAACAAATGAAATGTCCGTTATACAAGATCATTTGACTGGATCATACCTGATTGCAGTGTGTACGATCTTGGTACACAATGTTAACGATTTAAAGGAAAGTCATAAAGAGCACATGTTGAAGTGTAAAGTATGTTCTTAATTCTTTATGTACGCTACGTTTCCTTTGGACAGAAAAGCTTAATCTAATGTTATGATCTGTCATTTTCATATTGTAGCTTTGACATAGTTCACTTTCCAGTGCAAACACACAAACTGACAATCATTGAAAGTGTCTCTATACTTTCAAAATTAAAACCGGTATGATTTCGGCAACTTAAACAATACTCTTCAATTCATTCTGGTTTCGCAACAACGAAGATCAATTCCAATACACTATTGAAAATGGAAAGATTGATTGTATACTCTTTTTGCCGTGTTAATAAAATCCGCTTTCTTTTACAGTTTAAAACGAGGAAATAAGAGAGAAAGCCTTGACAATGGATACAGGTGTCTCTACGCCGAGGTATGTTCATAAAAATATTTTCTCTGCTCTCCTTATGGAGTCATAATATTTTGTATTTGCTTAATAAACAATTGATAATCTATGAAGTCAGGTTTCTGAAGAACATAACATTGTGTATTAACCTGATAAACAGTTGATATCCTCTGAAGTCAGGTTTTTGAAAAACATAATATTTCACATTAACCTGACAAACAGTTGATATCCTATGAAGTCAGGTTTCTCAAGAACAAAAGTGTGTGTATTAACCGGATCAACAGTTGATATCCTATGAAGTCAGGTTTCTAAACATAATATAATTATTGGCATAAACTTACCTCTGGGACGAACTTAGCCCCTCTCTTCGTTCCCCTGAACGTGCCTGCAGAAGTCTAGATAAAAATAAAGAGAAAAAACCTAAGTCATATTTATCATTAGTGGTATGCAGCTCCCTTCTTCCCTGGAGTTATCTCCCTTTGACTGACCATGCTTCATATTCTTTTCTGCACTCCTTCTGAGTGGAAGTGTCTGTCAGAAGTCTGGACTTTGTGTTTTTCAAATCAACCCTTCTAACTACTGAAGATTGTTTTCATGGTTTGTGTTGCCGAAATTGGGTCTTTGACAATCGCATTCTGTGTTATTTGTGTGAATTTTATTTCAAATTTTCCTTGTTTTTTGCTGTTTACCTTGGACATAGTTTCTTTCACTTGTGATTGCTGTTGTCCAGGTTTATTGTTTGGGGCTTTTTAGCTCTAGTCTTTTATTCTTTGTGGTAATATTGGACTAGATTTTCTTTTCTTGTCTTCAATTGCTCATACTTTGAAACTGTACATTTGTCTTCCAGTCCAGTTTTAGGTCACTACATTTGATGTTTTTTGGTCAGTTGGTAATCAAGCCTTGTTTCTCTACCACCTGTTTAGAGTACTATCTGCTGCATTATTGGCTGCATATCTATTAGTTTTGCTGTTAGCCTAGTAGGGGTCATGTACTTGTAGTGTTTGTCACAAAGATGTACTTCAGCCCTAGCTTTTATGACTTTCTTTATATGGCTCAATATTTAGTGTTTACTCTGTAATCACAGTATCACCTATCAGGATCTGCCAGTGTATATTCTCAATCAACTTGTCTCTTAGCAGTAGGTTAACCTCACACAGTGTTAAGGTACTTTATGGATAATATTGGCAGTATTTCCTGTACATGACCTGTAACTGGTTACAGTTAATTTTAACAGCTTATTTTGACAGTATGTAATTTTTTCATGGTTTGACAGTGATTTTATGTCATATTTAACGGTTCATTATGGCAGGTTTTACTTTTCTGAGGCTTTCCAGTGGATAAAATTTACTTTTAAACGGCTCTTTATGGCAGTTTTTACCTTTCTGAGGCTTTCCACTGGATAGAATTTACTGTTTAACGGCTCATAATGGCAGTTTTTACTTTTCTGAGGCTTTCCAGTGGATAAAATTTACTTTTTAACGGCTCTTTATGGCAGTTTTTACCTTTCTGAGGCTTTCCACTGGATAAAATTTATTTTGTAACGGCTCATTATGGCAATTTTTACTTTTCTGAGGCTTTCCACTGGATAAAATTTACTTTTAAACGGCTCTTTATGGCAGTTTTTACCTTTCTGAGGCTTTCCACTGGATAGAATTTACTGTTTAACGGCTCATAATGGCAGTTTTTACTTTTCTGAGGCTTTCCAGTGGATAAAATTTACTTTTTAACGGCTCTTTATGGCAGTTTTTACCTTTCTGAGGCTTTCCACTGGATAAAATTTATTTTGTAACGGCTCATTATGGCAATTTTTACTTTTCTGAGGCTTTCCACTGGATAAAATTTACTTTTAAACGGCTCTTTATGGCAGTTTTTACCTTTCTGAGGCTTTCCACTGGATAGAATTTACTGTTTAACGGCTCATAATGGCAGTTTTTACCTTTCTGAGGCTTTCCACTGGATAAAATTTATTTTTTAACGGCTCATTATGGCAATTTTTACTTTTCTGAGGCTTTCCACTGGATAAAATTTACTTTTTAACGGCTCATTATGGCAGTTTTTACCTTTCTGAGGCTTTCCACTGGATAATATTTACTTTTTAACGGCTAGTTATGGCAGGTTTTACCCTTGGGAGATTCCAGTGTGACAAAGTTTAATTTCAAAGGCTAATTACGGCAGTGTTTTTCCTTACATGGCTCTCCAGTGGATAAGAGGTAATGATTAACGGCTAATCTTGACAGTGTTTACCTTTACAGGGCCTGTCAGGGTAGAATTCTCTTTTTTATGGCAACTTATCGGCAGTGTTTACCTGTACAGGGCCTGCCAGATACCAAGTGACAGTGTTTACCATTCACGGGCCTGTCTGCCTTGGTGGGTCTTGGTGACCCGTTAATTATACCCTAACTCAGTCTGGCGCCTAGTCTGGCACAGAGCTGAACGGGTTGTACGCTGTTGACACAGTCAACCTTTTCCTTCTCATCCGTGAGGGGTTACAGGCCTGGTCACACGTGCAGGGTCAGTTGCGCCCATCTTGCTAGGTCTTGCCTCAGTCTGGCTCCCACGGTGGAACAGCTGGGAAGGCCGATAGCAAACCTGTTAGCCGTGGAACGGCGGCTGATAGCCGTGGAACGGCGGTCGACAGGGGCCGTTAGCCGTGAAACGGCGGCCGTTAGCCGTGAACGGCGGCCGATAGCCGTGGAACGGTGGCCGATAGCCGTTGAACGGCGGTCGACGGGAGCCGTTAGCCGTGGACGGCGGCCGATAGCCGTGGAACGGCGGTGGATGGGGGCCGTTAGCCGTGCAACAGCGGTCGTTAGCCGTGGAACTGCGGCCGTTAGCTGTGCACGGCAGCCGATAGCCGTGGAACGGTGGCCGAAAGCTGTTGAACGGCAGTCGACGGGGGCCGTTAGCCGTGCAACAGCGGCCGTTAGCCGTGGAAGGGCGGCCGTTAGCCATGGAATGGCATCCGCTAGCCTTGGAATGGCGTCTGTTAGCCGTGCAACGGCGCCCTACGGCACCCTTTAGCCGTGGAATGGCGCCCTTTAGCCGTGGAATGGCAGCCGTTAGCCGTGGAATGGCGGCCGTTAGCCATGGAATGGCGGACGTTAGCCATGGAAAGGCGGACGTTAGCCGTGGAAAGGCGGCTTAAGCCGTGGAAAGGCGGCTTAAGCCGTGGAACGCCGGCCTACGGCGGCTTAAGCCGTGGGACAGCGCCCGTTAGCCGTGGAATGGCAGCCGTTAGCCATGGAAAGGCGGCCGTTAGCCGTGGAACGGCGGCCTACGGCGGCTTTAGCCGTGGGACAGCGACCGTGAGCCATGGAATTGTGTCCGTTAGCCATGGAACGGTGGCCTACGTCGCCCTCTAGCCGTGGAATGGCGGCCGTTAGCCGTGAAATGGCGGCCGTTAGCTGTGGAATGGCGGCCGTTAGCCGTGGGACAGCAGCCTTTAGGCGTGGAATGGCGGCCGCGGCAGCCGTTAGTCGTGGGACGCCAGCCGTTAGCCGTGGAACGGCAGCCGTTAGCCGTGGAAGGGGGCCGTTAGCCGCGGGAACCTAGCCGCTACAGACCCTTTGTATGAGAGCCGTGGGTTTTAGGGGGTCAATCTAATCGTTACAGATTTTGTGTATGGAACTCGTGAGTTTGTAGTGGGTCAAACCTGGCCTGATTTTTGTGTATGCGAACCTTGATGGGACTAATCCAGTCTTAACGGTTTCCCTGTAAGGAAGCCATGGGTTGTAACTGGTCAGACCTAGCTACTACAGTAGTCTGGCTGTTACAACCTTTTTTTTGAATGGGAGCCGTGATTTTGTAGCTGATCAACCCAGCCGCTATAGACCTCCCATTCTTCAGCTGTGAGTTTATTTGTAGGGGATCAAACCCAGCCATTATATACCATGTGTACAGTGACCATGGGTACAAGACAGGTCTAGTCCAGCCAGTAAGGACATCCAGTTCAAGCTCTCTTATGGACCACTGGTATTGAAACTAGGATTACATAGAAGGTCTAACCAAACCATTACAAACATTTGGTACAGAAGCAATAGTTCTGTACTAGGTCAGACTTCACCTCCAAAGTTCACCATGGAGTCTTTGAAAAATGTACGCAAGTTGGTTCAGTTAGGAAGCAAGTTCGTCAGTATGGACCTCAAGGATGCCTATCTCCATATTCCTATTCACGTTCTGTCTCAGAGATATCTAAGGTTCGATGTCAACGGCCGCAGATTTCAATTCCGAGCTCTCCCCTTCGGGGTTTCCATCGCCCCGTGGCTATTTACGATGGTTATGAAGCCGTTACTCCACTTTCTTCATCTCAGGGGAATAGCTATTCATGGATATCGCGACGACTTTCTAGTGAGACAGCCATGCTTATCAGACTCACCAATTTCGTGATCCATGTTTCACTCATCTCGGATGGATAGTGCACCTGGACAAGTCCAAACTGACGCATAGTCCCAGGATCAAGTTTCTAGGAGCTCTTCTAGACGCAGAGAAGGGATACTTTTTTTTTCAAATCAAGATCGCTTGGATAAACTTGAACAGAAGGTTCCATCTGGATCAGATCATAACTTGTCCTCTTTACGTTTGCCAAGAACTAAGCTGGTTGACACAGGAGTCCAATGTGTTATCGGGAACAAGCTTCACGGTCCCTCAACCTCAGTTTACCATATTCACGGATGCGTCACAGGAATCAGCCCGATTCCATACCCGCTAGCTTGGGTGGTAGACACCCTTTCCACCTCTTGGGACGGCATGGTAGCGTATATGCCTTTCCACCGATCAAGATCATTCCGGATGTACTGGCAAAGATCGCGTTTCAGGACTACTTAGTTTATCTAGTGGCTCTAGCCTGGCCCACAAGGCCATGGTTTCCAAACCTGTTTGATCTGCTCACGGATTATCCACTCAAACTGCCTCTCTGGGAGAATCTGTTATTTCAACCACACTCGCTCAGGAATCACGGGAATCTCGGGACACTCAACCTTCACGTGTGGAGATTATCGTCAAATTCCTCAAGGCACAAGCTATTGATGAGTCTGTCAGACCCTCTACAGCAAGACTCTATGATGCTAAGTGGCGAATCTTCACAGAGTGGAGACGAGAAAGGGAATTGTTAGATTCAGAAATATCTATCCCAATGATCGCATAGTTTCTATTGTACTTGAGGAATACAAGGTAGTGAAACACGGCACAATAGAGGGATACAGATTGGCGAAAGCTTCAGTCTGTGACATTCAGGTTTTTTTTCTGTAGGACCGGATAAATCTTTACACATGATGATTAGATCCTTCCAGATAAAGGATATTACATCTCCATCAGTTTTCCCTAAGGGGGATCTTTGTATTGTCTTACAGTCATTAATGAAAGCCCCGTACGGATATGAGCTCTACTACGTTGAGATTTTTGTCGTACAAGACGTCCTCTTTACTGGCCTTTGCTTCGGCCGCTGGTGTATCAGAACTTCATGCTATTGACAATTCTTCCATTAGATTCTCTAAGGATAAGAAGGAAGTATCTTGCCGAGCCTTACAGGAATTCTTAGCCAAAAATCAGTCTACTTCTGCGGGACCGTTGGGAACTAGATCGTACAGGATTCCAGCCTTGCTTACTTCGACTTCTCGTTCGGACAAGAGAGACTGTTATGTCCAGTCAGGTGTTTGAGATGGTATCTTCAGAGGACGGCTTCCTTTCGCCGTAATAGGAGGAGATTATTTTTGTCCTGTAAGACTGCGGTGGATTCAGAAATCTCTAAAAATACCATTTCTTCATGGCTAAGGAAAACCATTGTATATGCATATCAAATCATGGATCAGGAAACGATGAATGTCAAGTTCTCTCCTCATGCCTTGTCATCTTCATTATCAGCATGGAAATCAGTATCAATCCAACGGCTTGTAGCTACATGTCAATGGAAAGGTTCTAACTCTTTTATCTCACCCTATCTCCAGGATATATCTCCCTCACTAGCAGGAATCAGCGAGTTGGGACTTCTAGTGGCGGCTCAGCACTTAATTGACCTCTGCCTGAGTGGTATTCTCAAGGAAAAAGAAAGGGGGGGGGGGGTCGGGGTGTCGGGAAGGAGTCGACGACTGACCTCTTCAAGATGGTTCTCTTACTTTAGAAGATGAGACCTACCTATGACTAGAGTTATGGTGATGGCTGCAGTGTTCAGGGAATTGGAGAGTATGTTTGTCACCTGTTGTGGACTGGTATACCCACCAAACTCTGTCACATGTTTTGAACTAAATCCAAATATGACGTAAGGGTAAATCTGACCGGAAGTGACGTCATAAGAGACCGGAAGTGACGTCATAAGGAACCAGAAGTGACGTCATATAGACATTAACAACCGGAAGTGACGTCAGAATCTTTATGAGGTCTTAACTAAGTCGTAATTATTATAAGATATCTTAAGTTTACGTCATATCCGGACCCGAAAGACCTAACATATTTATCTTGTGGTATGCACTCACATTAGCATGGAATTCAGGTGAAAAGATAAATAAAGAAAGGTGTTTAGCATGAGGATGTTTCGTTGGTTGTTATTATTCATATAAGAATTGAGTACATCCTAAGATCATCTCTGACTTGTTTGATTGACTAAGTTATTCCTAGTTATTGGCATAATATTGTAAGGCGACATCCCCTGGATCCCTCCTCCTATTATGTGTAATTCGGGACTAAGTTCGTCCCAGAGGTTAGTTTATGCCAATAATTAGGAACAATTACATATATTGTTAGTAATTATTAGTAAACTTACCTCTGGGACGAACAATATATCCCACCCAAGGTTTACTAATTCCTCCCCACATGTGTTCCAGGTGATGTTGTTTTTTCGAAGTACATGCAGTACGAGAATATGAAGCATGGTCAGTCAAAGGGAGATAACTCCAGGGAAGAAGGGAGCTGCATACCACTAATGATAAATATGACTTAGGTTTTTTCTCTTTATTTTTATCTAGACTTCTGCAGGCACGTTCAGGGGAACGAAGAGAGGGGCTAAGTTCGTCCCAGAGGTTAGTTTACTAATAATTACTAACAATATATGTAATTGTTCCTTTTATATTACCTGAATAACAGTTGATATTCTATGAAGTCAGGTTTCTAAAAAACATAATATTTTATATCAACATGACAAACAGTTGATATCCTATGAAGTCAACTTTCCCAAGAAGAAAATATTTTTTATTATATGGCGAGCAGTGAAATACTGGGATTTATCAGTGAAATAAACTGTCTATCAAGCTACAGTGAAAATAACTTATATTTTCACTGCGAACGGTGACTGATATAATTTGACGTCATAAAACAATGGTCTCACACGGCCAATTGGCTTATGACGTCACAGTGTTACTGTGGTGACGGGCTGTTCCTAGCGGCCGCTCGGCGTGAAAATGACCCTTTTCGGACGTAATTACATTGGTAAAATCATATATTAAATAGAATATCCGTCAATTCTTGACAAATACCATGTTTATCTCATCTCGTGAGGTAGAAAAGTTAAATATTTTCACTCGTGGCTGCGCCACTCGTGAAAATATAACCCTTCTACCTCACTCGATGAGATAAACATGGTATTTGTCAAGAAAAGACAGATATCCTCTATGTATTAACCTGACAAACAGTTGATATCCTATGAAGTCAGGTTTCTGAAGAACATCATATTTTGTATTAACCTGATTAACAGTTGATATCCTATGAAGTCGGCATTTAAAGCCTGGAATTGTCCTAATTTGAAAATGATTAATGTTTTATTCAAATCTACGAACACACCAGTCATTGTCAGATTATTGCTATGTTAAATCGTTGTAGCTTTTTTTAGGATTCAAACATCAAGAAAACCACATGATAATATCTCTCAAAGGCAATCTTAATTAGATTCTCAGAGATAGAAAAATGTAAAAATAATAACTGATATATTTGTTATTCCATAGGTATGTAATAGATTAAATTCCTATTTTGCAAATTGGATCCCTGTAATATGGGCAATCAGAATATCTGCACTAGTATTTGTTAAATGAAATGTTGTGAATGGGTTGTGTAATTACACCCGTGATGACAAAACACATTTCATCTTCTGAATCCTAAATTTCATTTCCATTCACAAGAACTTTGCACTAATGTTTAATTACGACCATTTAAATGATTTCTCTTTACTTTCCTTATTATTTTCCGAAACAAAAGTAGTAACTGAGCGTATCACTTATTCATTGCAGTGGACAGATGTCGCACAAAGAGATCTTGAGGAGAAATTATGTCTATCTGCGAGATAATCTCACGTCGGGGGAATTGATTGATTATCTGTACCAGGAGGACGTTCTAACGCGACCAGAATACAATAAACTGAGGGATGAACGCCTTGAAGAAGAACGAACAATACAACTGATTGAACTATTGGAACGAAAAAACAGACACCAGTTCGCAAAGTTTCTTCATAGTTTGGAGCGGTCCCACGCCTTTGTGATAGATTATTTAGACAACAAAACAGGTAAGATATTTCAATCAAAAAATCTTTATATATCAATTGTGTTTTGTTAATAGATATTTCGAATAAAAGAACTTATTCTTAAGTATGGATATCGATTGCCTACATTCTATCAACAATCAACTCCCAGGAGTATCTTTATTTCTGCCATCTAGATAGATTCTGTTTATACAAATACGGTATTGCTTTTAATTTGAAAACCGTATGCAGACATATTGATATCAAATATGTTCTTACATGTATATAAAATCAGATTTATTTTAAGAGGACAAGCAAAAGGCCAACCTTGTTTGATATCACGATGAAATCTACAAGGCAACATCTTCAATAACTATTTTGCTAGCATGGCAATGGTTTCAAACAGTCATGATGACATTGGAAATGACTGTAAAAAAAAGGTTAAAATTGTGAAGTAAGAGAGAATATATGTTTGCTTGATGTTACAAAAGTACCTCATATTCAAAATTTGTATGACAGACAACTTTCTGTTATATGACTCTCTTTATCATCATAAAACTTTCCAGGTAAAATGAAAATATTAGTATACAATATACAAAACAACTTGTATGAAAGTTCATATAATCAACAGGTATTGCAAGGTAATTGAATTTAGTCAAATGTTTTTTTTTTATAATTGTGTTTAATTTGTTAATTCTTATTTTAGATAATTAAAGAATAACAGCATTGCAATCACGATTCAAAACTGGTCATTACATGTAACATCATCTCACCTATTAATACAATTTTGTAGAAAATGCAATCAACCTATCGCAATTAGCCACGCCTCTTGAAATCAAGGGAGTTAACTCTTGTTAGAATGATAGTAATAATAGCAATTTCCTGCTTGGTGAACAGAGACCCATTTTGAATAACGCCCCTTGTGTCTCAGTGTTGGACAGGAAATCAACCCTTCAAACTTTTGCTTTATTCAGCAGTAACCGGTTAACCCACTAATCCAGCGAGCCGCGCCCGTTGTTGCTGAACTTAGCTGATAGCGGTCAACTAAGTTTATGCTCACTGTTATTTTTTTACGTTTAATAATTTAATTTTCACATCGAATGAACATCAAAAGTTTCAAATCAAGTTTGAATAGGAAAACCCATTTGATTGGGAATTTGTTCAAATAAATAGAAATGTATAATTAACGCTGACAAACAGCAAGGAACCTTCCACAATATTTATATTTTCTAACAGGATGACTGTGTCATTTAAAAAAAAAAAATTCATTGTTGTCGTTTAAATGTTGATGTGGTCTGTTGTATTTATCATTCATTCTGAAAATACTTCTTATAAAAATATGATTTAGAGGAAATACCTATTACAATTAGTTTTGAAAATTCTTTTAATCTTATTTTATCTTTTCCGATTATTTTATTAAATCCAAAAGATAAGATTACATTAACTACATTCTTTATCGACTAATTATTACCCTTTGTTTTAATCATGGATATATGCCAACTATTTGAGGTATAATCTGTAATATATGATGAATTCAGTGTCAATGGTTAGTCATCAATATTGAGTTGATTATTGTATTTATTTAGATGTTTGATGAATATAAAAACACGTAGATATTATGATTAATGAAGCTTTTAAAACCAATGTGTCGATGGCAATTAATTTTATGATTCATTATCATTGCAATCACAATTAATTCTTTAACCCTTAAATAACATCGGTATTCTTCCATTTCCCAAATGTTGAGCACTTTGCCATAAATTTACAAGACCAATTCATACAAAAACAAACTCGTTATTTGTTGTATTTATATATATATATAATCATTATCATTATCAGTTAAAGCTTTGTGTTGGGCAAATGCAAGCTATTCCAGTGTAGGATCTGCCCGTCCTAGGCGTATGCTTACTTCTGGCAGTGTGTCTCTTACAAGTCATTTATCGTAAGGAGCCACAGGGGATGGACGGACGCCGGACGGACGTCGGACTATATGTCACGCCATCAAGCCTTTAAGGTCTGATAAGCTTAAACATTTTGACCTGTGTCTTACCCTGTGGCAAGGCATTTCATCCTCATTGCACTCAGTTGACCGAACTTAGTACAAGAAAACATGATGTATGGTCTCGATTAGCGCTAAGTAGCATATGTGAAAATATAACCTTCAGGATAATTATGTAGATAACGCTATTAAGAATGCTGTATAAGATATTCATTCATGTCCTTTCATGGCAAAAAGTGAAAATTCAAAAATGACAAATTATTCTCCATCCTTTGAAGGTTTATCCCTGAGGAAAGAATTCCAAGTTGGTTCACTGGTGGAGCATGAACATGACAATAAGGTACACAACTGTTGCTGTTTTTATATTTCCTTTGTATTGACAGAAAATGGCCCAATAGCTAATAATGTTCTTAGACATCAAAGAGTGAAGTCAGCAATGACATTATATAAACAATTAGTCACTAACATTAAAGACCTAGTAATAGTAACCTGTGCGATTATGACACTTCATAGAAAATTGTATGTTTCATGTGAGATATTGTGCCATAGGTAAATTAAAGATTATAGGGATTGTTCTTAAGAGGAGTAGTAACTCGCGACAGACTTGCCTATATAGGGTGGTCCGGTAACAACAGATCTAGCAAACTGACTAACCAACATGTCATTGCGTTATCTATCAGCAGTTAAAATGACATATTTTTTATTTAAAATTTACAGGAGCTGAAGCATGAACATGAACATGAGGTTGAAGAAAAACGATTGAAACTCGAAGGTAAGATCAAGATCTTCTCATCACAATATATCTTTATTTCGAATTCTTTTCATGTAAAGGTAAATATCAAGGCTTGTAAATTACTATTCCTAATGCAGAAAATTTACGATCCCACTCGCATGATAACCTCTATTTATGACTCACGTGATGTACGTAATAGTGTTAAATCTTGTTTGTCATTAGTTGGTCGTTCGATTTCTAGCTTCAGACAGCGATTTTCTGCTCCGTGACGTCACAAATATAATCGCTGCCATCAGAAGCTTTCCCAGTTGGAAAGCACTGAAATTGCACGTGCAACCATTAAACGCTGTCGGGCTCGAAAGTGGAAACGACTCAAAAAAGAAATCGACAAGCAAATGTTTCTTTTTCAAATGTCCTTTGCATTATAAAAACATATCCTACCAGTAAGCAATATCATGAATAATAATGATCAAAACCAAGGACATCAATTTATGTCATATCCATACGCCAAACGTAGCATATGCTCTCGAACCGATTTATTGGTAAACTAAGCCTTTAGTTCGACGTTATTGACGTCATTTCGATTGGTAAACGAAACCTGTGTAACAATGCCCCCGTCACTGACGGCAGGGCAACTTCCGTAGAGACAATCGGAGGGTAGGCGCACTGTTTTGGAGGTTGTCTACGCTTACCTGTGTTGCTTCAGGCCAATGGCGTCATAAACATAATGACATCACAATGCTATGACATCACCCTTTGAGAGGTTAAGGGAAGTGCAGTGTTAAGGGATGTACATAGTTGTGTGAGGTCGAGATTGATGCCTGGAGTCGGTACTTGTGTGAGGTCGATATTGATGCAGGGAGTCAGTAGTTGCGTGAGGTTGAGAATGAGACAGAGAGTCGGTAGATGTGTGAGGTTGAGATTGATGCAGGGAGTCGGTAGTTGTGTTAGGTTGAGAGTGATGCAGGGAGTCAGTAGTTCTGTGAGGTTGAGATTAATGCAGGGAGACGGTAGTTGTGTTAGGTGGAGATTAATGCAGGGAGTCAGTAGTTGTGTTAGGTGGAGATTGATGCAGGGGGTCGGTAGTTGTGTGAGGTTGAGTATGATGCAGGGGGTCGGTAGTTGTGTTAGGTTGAGTATGATGCAGGGAGTCGGTAGTTGTGTTAGGTAGAGATTAATGCAGGGAGTCGGTAGTTGTGTTAGGTGGAGATTGATGCAGGGGGTCGGTAGTTGTGTTAGGTTGAGATTGATGCAGGGGGTCGGTAGTTGTGTTAGGTTGAGTATGATGCAGGGGGTCGGTAGTTGTGTGAGGTTGAGTATGATGCAGGGGGTCGGTAGTTGTGTGAGGTTTAGTATGATGCAGGGAGTCGGTAGTTGTGTTAGGTGGAGATTGATGCAGGGATACGGTAGTTGTGTAAGGTAGAGATTGCTGCAGGGAGTCAGTAGTTGTGTTAGGTTGAGATTGATGCAGGGGGTCGGTAGTTGTGTGAGGTTGAGTATGATGCAGGGGGTCGGTAGTTGTTTGAGGTTGAGTATGATGCAGGGAGTCGGTAGTTCTGTGAGGTTGAGATTAATGCAGGGAGACGGTAGTTCTGTGAGGTTGAGATTAATGCAGGGAGACGGTAGTTGTGTTAGACATAGATTGATGCAGGGGGTCGGTAGTTGTGTTAGGTTGAGTATGATGCAGGGGGTCGGTAGTTGTGTGAGGTTGAGTATGATGCAGGGGGTCGGTAGTTGTGTTAGGTGGAGATTGAAGCAGGGGGTCGGTAGTTGTGTGAGGTTGAGATTGATGCAGGGAGTCGGTAGTTGTGTGAGGTTGAGTATGATGCAGGGGGTCGGTAGTTGTGTGAGGTTGAGTATGATGCAGGGAGACGGTAGTTGTGTGAGGTTGAGATTGATGCAGGGAGTCGGTAGTTGTGTTAGGTTGAGTATGATGCAGGGGGTCGGTAGTTGTGTGAGGTTGAGTATGATGCAGGGAGACGGTAGTTGTGTGAGGTTGAGTATGATGCAGGGGGTCGGTAGTTGTGTGAGGTTGAGTATGATGCAGGGGGTCGGTAGTTGTGTTAGGTGGAGATTGAAGCAGGGGGTCGGTAGTTGTGTGAGGTTGAGAGTGATGCAGGGAGTCGGTAGTTGTGTGAGGTTGAGATTGATGCAGGGGGTCAGTAGTTGTGTGAGGTTGAGATTGATGCAGGGAGTCGGTAGTTGTGTGAGGTTGAGTATGATGCAGGGGGTCGGTAGTTGTGTGAGGTTGAGTATGATGCAGGGAGACGGTAGTTGTGTGAGGTTGAGATTGATGCAGGGAGTCGGTAGTTGTGTTAGGTTGAGTATGATGCAGGGGGTCGGTAGTTGTGTGAGGTTGAGTATGATGCAGGGAGACGGTAGTTGTGTGAGGTTGAGTATGATGCAGGGAGACGGTAGTTGTGTTAGGTTGAGTATGATGCAGGGGGTCGGTAGTTGTGTGAGGTTGAGTATGATGCAGGGAGACGGTAGATGTGTGAGGTTGAGATTGATGCAAGGGGTCGGTAGTTGTGTGAGGTTGAGTATGATGCAGGGGGTCGGTAGTTGTGTGAGATTGAGTATGATGCAGGGGGTCAGTAGTTGTGTTAGGTGGAGATTGAAGCAGGGGGTCGGTAGTTGTGTTAGGTTGAGATTGATGCAGGGGGTCGGTAGTTGTGTGAGGTTGAGAGTGATGCAGGGAGTCAGTAGTTCTGTGAGGTTGAGATTAATGCAGGGAGTCAGTAGTTGTGTTAGGTGGAGATTGATGCAGGGGGTCGGTAGTTGTGTTAGGTTGAGATTGATGCAGGGGGTCGGTAGTTGTGTGAGGTTGAGTATGATGCAGGGGGTCGGTAGTTGTGTTAGGTGGAGATTGATGCAGGGATACGGTAGTTGTGTAAGGTAGAGATTGCTGCAGGGGGTCGGTAGTTGTGTGAGGTTGAGTATGATGCAGGGGGTCGGTAGTTGTGTGAGGTTGAGTATGATGCAGGGGGTCGGTAGTTGTGTGAGGTTGAGTATGATGAAGGGAGACGGTAGTTGTGTTAGACATAGATTGATGCAGGGGGTCGGTAGTTGTGTTAGGTTGAGTATGATGCAGGGGGTCGGTAGTTGTGTGAGGTTGAGTATGATGCAGGGGGTCGGTAGTTGTGTGAGGTTGAGTATGATGCAGGGGGTCGGTAGTTGTGTGAGGTTGAGTATGATGAAGGGAGACGGTAGTTGTGTTAGACATAGATTGATGCAGGGGGTCGGTAGTTGTGTTAGGTTGAGTATGATGCAGGGGGTCGGTAGTTGTGTGAGGTTGAGTATGATGCAGGGGGTCGGTAGTTGTGTTAGGTGGAGATTGAAGCAGGGGGTCGGTAGTTGTGTGAGGTTGAGAGTGATGCAGGGAGTCGGTAGTTGTGTTAGGTTGAGTATGATGCAGGGGGTCGGTAGTTGTGTGAGGTTGAGTATGATGCAGGGAGACGGTAGTTGTGTGAGGTTGAGTATGATGCAGGGAGACGGTAGTTGTGTTAGGTTGAGATTGATGCAGGGGGACGGTAGTTGTGTGAGGTTGAGAGTGATGCAGGGAGTCGGTAGTTGTGTGAGGTTGAGTATGATGCAGGGAGACGGTAGTTGTGTTAGGTTGAGTATGATGCAGGGAGACGGTAGTTGTGTTAGGTTGAGTATGATGCAGGGGGTCGGTAGTTGTGTGAGGTTGAGTATGATGCAGGGAGACGGTAGTTGTGTTAGGTTGAGATTGATGCAGGGGGTCGGTAGTTGTGTTAGGTTGAGATTGATGCTGGGGGTCGGTAGTTGTGTGAGGTTGAGTATGATGCAGGGGGTCGGTAGTTGTGTGAGGTTGAGTATGATGCAGGGATCGGTAGTTGTGTGAGGTAGAGATTGATGCAGGGGGTCGGTAGTTGTGTGAGGTTGAGTATGATGCAGGGGGTCGGTAGTTGTGTGAGGTTGAGTATGATGCAGGGGGTCGGTAGTTGTGTGAGGTTGAGTATGATGCAGGGAGACGGTAGTTGTGTTAGGTTGAGTATGATGCAGGGGATCGGTAGTTCTGTGAGGTTGAGATTAATGCAGGGAGACGGTAGTTGTGTTAGACATAGATTGATGCAGGGGGTCGGTAGTTGTGTTAGGTTGAGTATGATGCAGGGGGTCGGTAGTTGTGTGAGGTTGAGTATGATGCAGGGGGTCGGTAGTTGTGTTAGGTGGAGATTGAAGCAGGGGGTCGGTAGTTGTGTGAGGTTGAGAGTGATGCGGGGGGTCGGTAGTTGTGTTAGGTTGAGTATGATGCAGGGGGTCGGTAGTTGTGTGAGGTTGAGTATGATGCAGGGGGTCGGTAGTTGTGTTAGGTTGAGTATGATGCAGGGGGTCGGTAGTTGTGTGAGGTTGAGTATGATGCAGGGAGTCGGTAGTTGTGTTAGGTTGAGTATGATGCAGGGGATCGGTAGTTGTGTGAGGTTGAGTATGATGCAGGGGGTCGGTAGTTGTGTTAGGTTGAGTATGATGCAGGGGGTCGGTAGTTGTGTGAGGTTGAGTATGATGCAGGGGGTCGGTAGTTGTGTTAGGTTGAGATTGATGCAGGGAGACGGTAGTTGTGTTAGGTTGAGTATGATGCAGGGGGTCGGTAGTTGTGTGAGGTTGAGTATGATGCAGGGGGTCGGTAGTTGTGTTAGGTTGAGATTGATGCAGGGAGACGGTAGTTGTGTTAGGTTGAGATTGATGCAGGGGGTCGGTAGTTGTGTTAGGTTGAGTATGATGCAGGGGGTCGGTAGTTGTGTGAGGTTGAGTATGATGCAGGGGGTCGGTAGTTGTGTGAGGTTGAGATTGATGCAAGGTGTCGGTAGTTGTGTTAGGTTGAGATTGATGCAGGGAGACGGTAGTTGTGTGAGGTGGAGATTGATGCAGGGAGACGGTAGTTGTGTTAGGTGGAGATTGATGCAGGGGGTCGGTAGTTGTGTGAGGTTGAGTATGATGCAGGGGGTCGGTAGTTGTGTTAGGTGGAGATTGATGCAGGGGGTCGGTAGTTGTGTGAGGTTGAGTATGATGCAGGGGGTCGGTAGTTGTGTGAGGTTGAGATTGATGCAGGGGGTCGGTAGTTGTGTGTTGTTCAGATTGATGCAGGGGGTCGGTAGTTGTCTGAGGTTGAGTATGATACAGGGAGACGGTAGTTGTGTGAGGTTGAGTATGATGCAGGGGGACGGTAGTTGTGTGAGGTTGAGTATGATGCAGGGAGTCGGTAGTTGTGTTAGGTTGAGATTGATGCAGGGGGTCGGTAGTTGTGTGAGGTTGAGTATGATGCAGGGGGTCGGTAGTTGTGTTAGGTGGAGATTGATGCAGGGGGTCGGTAGTTGTGTTAGGTTGAGTATGATGCAGGGGGTCGGTAGTTGTGTGAGGTTTAGTATGATGCAGGGGGTCGGTAGTTGTGTTAGGTTGAGTATGATGCAGGGAGAGGGTAGTTGTGTGAGGTTGAGTATTATGCAGGGGGTCGGTAGTTGTGTGAGGTTGAGTATGATGCAGGGGGTCGGTAGTTGTGTGAGGTTGAGTATGATGCAGGGGGTCGGTAGTTGTGTTAGGTTGAGTATGATGCAGGGGGTCGGTAGTTGTGTGAGGTTGAGTATGATGCAGGGGGTCGGTAGTTGTGTTAGGTTGAGTATGATGCAGGGGGTCGGTAGTTGTGTGAGGTTGAGTATGATGCAGGGGGTCGGTAGTTGTGTTAGGTTGAGTATGATGCAGGGAGACGGTAGTTGTGTGAGGTTGAGTATGATGCATGGGGTCGGTAGTTGTCTGAGGTTGAGTATGATACAGGGAGACGGTAGTTGTGTGAGGTTGAGTATGATGCAGGGGGACGGTAGTTGTGTGAGGTTGAGTATGATGCAGGGAGTCGGTAGTTGTGTTAGGTTGAGATTGATGCAGGGGGTCGGTAGTTGTGTGAGGTTGAGTATGATGCAGGGGGTCGGTAGTTGTGTTAGGTTGAGATTGATGCAGGGGGTCGGTAGTTGTGTGAGGTTGAGTATGATGCAGGGGGTCGGTAGTTGTGTTAGGTGGAGATTGATGCAGGGGGTCGGTAGTTGTGTTAGGTTGAGTATGATGCAGGGGGTCGGTAGTTGTGTGAGGTTTAGTATGATGCAGGGGGTCGGTAGTTGTGTTAGGTTGAGTATGATGCAGGGAGAGGGTAGTTGTGTGAGGTTGAGTATTATGCAGGGGGTCGGTAGTTGTGTGAGGTTGAGTATGATGCAGGGGGTCGGTAGTTGTGTTAGGTTGAGTATGATGCAGGGGGTCGGTTGTTGTGTGAGGTTGAGTATGATGCAGGGGGTCGGTAGTTGTGTTAGGTTGAGTATGATGCAGGGGGTCGGTAGTTGTGTGAGGTTGAGTATGATGCAGGGAGTCGGTAGTTGTGTTAGGTTGAGTATGATGCAGGGGATCGGTAGTTGTGTGAGGTTGAGTATGATGCAGGGGGTCGGTAGTTGTGTTAGGTTGAGTATGATGCAGGGGGTCGGTAGTTGTGTGAGGTTGAGTATGATGCAGGGGGTCGGTAGTTGTGTTAGGTTGAGTATGATGCAGGGGGTCGGTAGTTGTGTGAGGTTGAGTATGATGCGGGGGGTCGGTAGTTGTGTTAGGTTGAGTATGATGCAGGGGGTCGGTAGTTGTGTGAGGTTGAGTATGATGCAGGGGGTCGGTAGTTGTGTTAGGTTGAGTATGATGCAGGGGGTCGGTAGTTGTGTGAGGTTGAGTATGATGCAGGGAGTCGGTAGTTGTGTTAGGTTGAGTATGATGCAGGGGATCGGTAGTTGTGTGAGGTTGAGTATGATGCAGGGGGTCGGTAGTTGTGTTAGGTTGAGTATGATGCAGGGACCGGTAGTTGTGTTAGGTTGAGTATGATGCAGGGAGTCGGTAGTTGTGTGAGGTTGAGTATGATGCAGGGGGTCGGTTGTTGTGTGAGGTTGAGTATGATGCAGGGAGTCGGTAGTTGTGTTAGGTTGAGTATGATGCAGGGGGTCGGTAGTTGTGTGAGGTTGAGTATGATGCAGGGAGTCGGTAGTTGTGTGAGGTTGAGTATGATGCAGGGAGTCGGTAGTTGTGTTAGGTTGAGTATGATGCAGGGGGTCGGTAGTTGTGTGAGGTTGAGTATGATGCGGGGGGTCGGTAGTTGTGTTAGGTTGAGTATGATGCAGGGGGTCGGTAGTTGTGTGAGGTTGAGTATGATGCAGGGGGTCGGTAGTTGTGTTAGGTTGAGTATGATGCAGGGGGTCGGTAGTTGTGTGAGGTTGAGTATGATGCAGGGAGTCGGTAGTTGTGTTAGGTTGAGTATGATGCAGGGGATCGGTAGTTGTGTGAGGTTGAGTATGATGCAGGGGGTCGGTAGTTGTGTTAGGTTGAGTATGATGCAGGGGGTCGGTAGTTGTGTGAGGTTGAGTATGATGCAGGGGGTCGGTAGTTGTGTTAGGTTGAGATTGATGCAGGGAGACGGTAGTTGTGTTAGGTTGAGTATGATGCAGGGGGTCGGTAGTTGTGTGAGGTTGAGTATGATGCAGGGGGTCGGTAGTTGTGTTAGGTTGAGATTGATGCAGGGAGACGGTAGTTGTGTTAGGTTGAGATTGATGCAGGGGGTCGGTAGTTGTGTTAGGTTGAGTATGATGCAGGGGGTCGGTAGTTGTGTGAGGTTGAGTATGATGCAGGGGGTCGGTAGTTGTGTGAGGTTGAGATTGATGCAAGGTGTCGGTAGTTGTGTTAGGTTGAGATTGATGCAGGGAGACGGTAGTTGTGTGAGGTGGAGATTGATGCAGGGAGACGGTAGTTGTGTTAGGTGGAGATTGATGCAGGGGGTCGGTAGTTGTGTGAGGTTGAGTATGATGCAGGGGGTCGGTAGTTGTGTTAGGTTGAGATTGATGCAGGGGGTCGGTAGTTGTGTGAGGTTGAGTATGATGCAGGGGGTCGGTAGTTGTGTGAGGTTGAGATTGATGCAGGGGGTCGGTAGTTGTGTGTTGTTCAGATTGATGCAGGGGGTCGGTAGTTGTCTGAGGTTGAGTATGATACAGGGAGACGGTAGTTGTGTGAGGTTGAGTATGATGCAGGGGGACGGTAGTTGTGTGAGGTTGAGTATGATGCAGGGAGTCGGTAGTTGTGTTAGGTTGAGATTGATGCAGGGGGTCGGTAGTTGTGTGAGGTTGAGTATGATGCAGGGGGTCGGTAGTTGTGTTAGGTGGAGATTGATGCAGGGGGTCGGTAGTTGTGTTAGGTTGAGTATGATGCAGGGGGTCGGTAGTTGTGTGAGGTTTAGTATGATGCAGGGGGTCGGTAGTTGTGTTAGGTTGAGTATGATGCAGGGAGAGGGTAGTTGTGTGAGGTTGAGTATTATGCAGGGGGTCGGTAGTTGTGTGAGGTTGAGTATGATGCAGGGGGTCGGTAGTTGTGTGAGGTTGAGTATGATGCAGGGGGTCGGTAGTAGTGTTAGGTTGAGTATGATGCAGGGGGTCGGTAGTTGTGTGAGGTTGAGTATGATGCAGGGAGTCGGAAGTTGTGTTAGGTTGAGTATGATGCAGGGGATCGGTAGTTGTGTGAGGTTGAGTATGATGCAGGGGGTCGGTAGTTGTGTGAGGTTGAGATTGATGCAAGGTGTCGGTAGTTGTGTTAGGTTGAGATTGATGCAGGGAGACGGTAGTTGTGTGAGGTGGAGATTGATGCAGGGAGACGGTAGTTGTGTTAGGTGGAGATTGATGCAGGGGGTCGGTAGTTGTGTGAGGTTGAGTATGATGCAGGGGGTCGGTAGTTGTGTTAGGTTGAGATTGATGCAGGGGGTCGGTAGTTGTGTGAGGTTGAGTATGATGCAGGGGGTCGGTAGTTGTGTGAGGTTGAGATTGATGCAGGGGGTCGGTAGTTGTGTGTTGTTCAGATTGATGCAGGGGGTCGGTAGTTGTCTGAGGTTGAGTATGATACAGGTAGACGGTAGTTGTGTGAGGTTGAGTATGATGCAGGGGGACGGTAGTTGTGTGAGGTTGAGTATGATGCAGGGAGTCGGTAGTTGTGCTAGGTTGAGATTGATGCAGGGGGTCGGTAGTTGTGTGAGGTTGAGTATGATGCAGGGGGTCGGTAGTTGTGTTAGGTGGAGATTGATGCAGGGGGTCGGTAGTTGTGTTAGGTTGAGTATGATGCAGGGGGTCGGTAGTTGTGTGAGGTTTAGTATGATGCAGGGGGTCGGTAGTTGTGTTAGGTTGAGTATGATGCAGGGAGAGGGTAGTTGTGTGAGGTTGAGTATTATGCAGGGGGTCGGTAGTTGTGTGAGGTTGAGTATGATGCAGGGGGTCGGTAGTTGTGTTAGGTTGAGTATGATGCAGGGGGTCGGTTGTTGTGTGAGGTTGAGTATGATGCAGGGGGTCGGTAGTTGTGTTAGGTTGAGTATGATGCAGGGGGTCGGTAGTTGTGTGAGTTTGAGTATGATGCAGGGAGTCGGTAGTTGTGTTAGGTTGAGTATGATGCAGGGGATCGGTAGTTGTGTGAGGTTGAGTATGATGCAGGGGGTCGGTAGTTGTGTTAGGTTGAGTATGATGCAGGGGGTCGGTAGTTGTGTGAGGTTGAGTATGATGCAGGGGGTCGGTAGTTGTGTTAGGTTGAGATTGATGCAAGGGGTCGGTAGTTGTGTGAGGTTGAGTATGATGCAGGGAGTCGGTAGTTGTGTGAGGTTGAGTATGATGCAGGGGGTCGGTAGTTGTGTGAGGTTGAGTTTGATGCAGGGGGTCGGTAGTTGTGTGAGGTTGAGTATGATGCAGGGGGTCGGTAGTTGTGTTAGGTTGAGATTGATGCAGGGAGACGGTAGTTGTGTTAGGTTGAGTATGATGCAGGGGGTCGGTAGTTGTGTGAGGTTGAGTATGATGCAGGGGGTCGGTAGTTGTGTTAGGTTGAGATTGATGCAGGGAGACGGTAGTTGTGTTAGGTTGAGATTGATGCAGGGGGTCGGTAGTTGTGTTAGGTTGAGTATGATGCAGGGGGTCGGTAGTTGTGTGAGGTTGAGTATGATGCAGGGGGTCGGTAGTTGTGTGAGGTTGAGATTGATGCAAGGTGTCGGTAGTTGTGTGAGGTTGAGTATGATGCAGGGGGTCGGTAGTTGTGTTAGGTTGAGTATGATGCAAGGAGTCGGTAGTTGTGTTAGGTTGAGATTGATGCAGGGAGACGGTAGTTGTGTGAGGTGGAGATTGATGCAGGGAGACGGTAGTTGTGTTAGGTGGAGATTGATGCAGGGGGTCGGTAGTTGTGTGAGGTTGAGTATGATGCAGGGGGTCGGTAGTTGTGTTAGGTTGAGATTGATGCAGGGGGTCGGTAGTTGTGTGAGGTTGAGTATGATGCAGGGGGTCGGTAGTTGTGTGAGGTTGAGATTGATGCAGGGGGTCGGTAGTTGTGTGTTGTTCAGATTGATGCAGGGGGTCGGTAGTTGTCTGAGGTTGAGTATGATACAGGGAGACGGTAGTTGTGTGAGGTTGAGTATGATGCAGGGGGACGGTAGTTGTGTGAGGTTGAGTATGATGCAGGGAGTCGGTAGTTGTGTTAGGTTGAGATTGATGCAGGGGGTCGGTAGTTGTGTGAGGTTGAGTATGATGCAGGGGGTCGGTAGTTGTGTTAGGTGGAGATTGATGCAGGGGGTCGGTAGTTGTGTTAGGTTGAGTATGATGCAGGGGGTCGGTAGTTGTGTGAGGTTTAGTATGATGCAGGGGGTCGGTAGTTGTGTTAGGTTGAGTATGATGCAGGGAGAGGGTAGTTGTGTGAGGTTGAGTATTATGCAGGGGGTCGGTAGTTGTGTGAGGTTGAGTATGATACAGGGGGTCGGTAGTTGTGTTAGGTTGAGTATGATGCAGGGGGTCGGTTGTTGTGTGAGGTTGAGTATGATGCAGGGGGTCGGTAGTTGTGTGAGGTTGAGTATGATGCAGGGAGTCGGTAGTTGTGTTAGGTTGAGTATGATGCAGGGGATCGGTAGTTGTGTGAGGTTGAGTATGATGCAGGGGGTCGGTAGTTGTGTGAGGTTGAGATTGATGCAAGGTGTCGGTAGTTGTGTTAGGTTGAGATTGATGCAGGGAGACGGTAGTTGTGTGAGGTGGAGATTGATGCAGGGAGACGGTAGTTGTGTTAGGTGGAGATTGATGCAGGGGGTCGGTAGTTGTGTGAGGTTGAGTATGATGCAGGGGGTCGGTAGTTGTGTTAGGTTGAGATTGATGCAGGGGGTCGGTAGTTGTGTGAGGTTGAGTATGATGCAGGGGGTCGGTAGTTGTGTGAGGTTGAGATTGATGCAGGGGGTCGGTAGTTGTGTGTTGTTCAGATTGATGCAGGGGGTCGGTAGTTGTCTGAGGTTGAGTATGATACAGGGAGACGGTAGTTGTGTGAGGTTGAGTATGATGCAGGGGGATGGTAGTTGTGTGAGGTTGAGTATGATGCAGGGAGTCGGTAGTTGTGTTAGGTTGAGATTGATGCAGGGGGTCGGTAGTTGTGTGAGGTTGAGTATGATGCAGGGGGTCGGTAGTTGTGTTAGGTGGAGATTGATGCAGGGGGTCGGTAGTTGTGTTAGGTTGAGTATGATGCAGGGGGTCGGTAGTTGTGTGAGGTTTAGTATGATGCAGGGGGTCGGTAGTTGTGTTAGGTTGAGTATGATGCAGGGAGAGGGTAGTTGTGTGAGGTTGAGTATTATGCAGGGGGTCGGTAGTTGTGTGAGGTTGAGTATGATGCAGGGGGTCGGTAGTTGTGTTAGGTTGAGTATGATGCAGGGGGTCGGTTGTTGTGTGAGGTTGAGTATGATGCAGGGGGTCGGTAGTTGTGTTAGGTTGAGTATGATGCAGGGGGTCGGTAGTTGTGTGAGGTTGAGTATGATGCAGGGAGTCGGTAGTTGTGTTAGGTTGAGTATGATGCAGGGGATCGGTAGTTGTGTGAGGTTGAGTATGATGCAGGGGGTCGGTAGTTGTGTTAGGTTGAGTATGATGCAGGGGGTCGGTAGTTGTGTGAGGTTGAGTATGATGCAGGGGGTCGGTAGTTGTGTTAGGTTGAGATTGATGCAGGGGGTCGGTAGTTGTGTGAGGTTGAGTATGATGCAGGGAGTCGGTAGTTGTGTGAGGTTGAGTATGATGCAGGGGGTCGGTAGTTGTGTGAGGTTGAGTTTGATGCAGGGGGTCGGTAGTTGTGTGAGGTTGAGTATGATGCAGGGGGTCGGTAGTTGTGTTAGGTTGAGATTGATGCAGGGAGACGGTAGTTGTGTTAGGTTGAGTATGATGCAGGGGGTCGGTAGTTGTGTGAGGTTGAGTATGATGCAGGGGGTCGGTAGTTGTGTTAGGTTGAGATTGATGCAGGGAGACGGTAGTTGTGTTAGGTTGAGATTGATGCAGGGGGTCGGTAGTTGTGTTAGGTTGAGTATGATGCAGGGGGTCGGTAGTTGTGTGAGGTTGAGTATGATGCAGGGGGTCGGTAGTTGTGTGAGGTTGAGATTGATGCAAGGTGTCGGTAGTTGTGTGAGGTTGAGTATGATGCAGGGGGTCGGTAGTTGTGTGAGGTTGAGTATGATGCAGGGGGTCGGTAGTTGTGTTAGGTTGAGTATGATGCAGGGGGTCGGTAGTTGTGTGAGGTTGAGTATGATGCAGGGGGTCGGTAGTTGTGTTAGGTTGAGATTGATGCAGGGAGACGGTAGTTGTGTTAGGTTGAGTATGATGCAGGGGGTCGGTAGTTGTGTGAGGTTGAGTATGATGCAGGGGGTCGGTAGTTGTGTTAGGTTGAGATTGATGCAGGGAGACGGTAGTTGTGTTAGGTTGAGATTGATGCAGGGGGTCGGTAGTTGTGTTAGGTTGAGTATGATGCAGGGGGTCGGTAGTTGTGTGAGGTTGAGTATGATGCAGGGGGTCGGTAGTTGTGTGAGGTTGAGATTGATGCAAGGTGTCGGTAGTTGTGTTAGGTTGAGATTGATGCAGGGAGACGGTAGTTGTGTGAGGTGGAGATTGATGCAGGGAGACGGTAGTTGTGTTAGGTGGAGATTGATGCAGGGGGTCGGTAGTTGTGTGAGGTTGAGTATGATGCAGGGGGTCGGTAGTTGTGTTAGGTTGAGATTGATGCAGGGGGTCGGTAGTTGTGTGAGGTTGAGTATGATGCAGGGGGTCGGTAGTTGTGTGAGGTTGAGATTGATGCAGGGGGTCGGTAGTTGTGTGTTGTTCAGATTGATGCAGGGGGTCGGTAGTTGTCTGAGGTTGAGTATGATACAGGGAGACGGTAGTTGTGTGAGGTTGAGTATGATGCAGGGGGACGGTAGTTGTGTGAGGTTGAGTATGATGCAGGGAGTCGGTAGTTGTGTTAGGTTGAGATTGATGCAGGGGGTCGGTAGTTGTGTGAGGTTGAGTATGATGCAGGGGGTCGGTAGTTGTGTTAGGTGGAGATTGATGCAGGGGGTCGGTAGTTGTGTTAGGTTGAGTATGATGCAGGGGGTCGGTAGTTGTGTGAGGTTTAGTATGATGCAGGGGGTCGGTAGTTGTGTTAGGTTGAGTATGATGCAGGGAGAGGGTAGTTGTGTGAGGTTGAGTATTATGCAGGGGGTCGGTAGTTGTGTGAGGTTGAGTATGATGCAGGGGGTCGGTAGTTGTGTGAGGTTGAGTATGATGCAGGGGGTCGGTAGTAGTGTTAGGTTGAGTATGATGCAGGGGGTCGGTAGTTGTGTGAGGTTGAGTATGATGCAGGGAGTCGGAAGTTGTGTTAGGTTGAGTATGATGCAGGGGATCGGTAGTTGTGTGAGGTTGAGTATGATGCAGGGGGTCGGTAGTTGTGTGAGGTTGAGATTGATGCAAGGTGTCGGTAGTTGTGTTAGGTTGAGATTGATGCAGGGAGACGGTAGTTGTGTGAGGTGGAGATTGATGCAGGGAGACGGTAGTTGTGTTAGGTGGAGATTGATGCAGGGGGTCGGTAGTTGTGTGAGGTTGAGTATGATGCAGGGGGTCGGTAGTTGTGTTAGGTTGAGATTGATGCAGGGGGTCGGTAGTTGTGTGAGGTTGAGTATGATGCAGGGGGTCGGTAGTTGTGTGAGGTTGAGATTGATGCAGGGGGTCGGTAGTTGTGTGTTGTTCAGATTGATGCAGGGGGTCGGTAGTTGTCTGAGGTTGAGTATGATACAGGTAGACGGTAGTTGTGTGAGGTTGAGTATGATGCAGGGGGACGGTAGTTGTGTGAGGTTGAGTATGATGCAGGGAGTCGGTAGTTGTGTTAGGTTGAGATTGATGCAGGGGGTCGGTAGTTGTGTGAGGTTGAGTATGATGCAGGGGGTCGGTAGTTGTGTTAGGTGGAGATTGATGCAGGGGGTCGGTAGTTGTGTTAGGTTGAGTATGATGCAGGGGGTCGGTAGTTGTGTGAGGTTTAGTATGATGCAGGGGGTCGGTAGTTGTGTTAGGTTGAGTATGATGCAGGGAGAGGGTAGTTGTGTGAGGTTGAGTATTATGCAGGGGGTCGGTAGTTGTGTGAGGTTGAGTATGATGCAGGGGGTCGGTAGTTGTGTTAGGTTGAGTATGATGCAGGGGGTCGGTTGTTGTGTGAGGTTGAGTATGATGCAGGGGGTCGGTAGTTGTGTTAGGTTGAGTATGATGCAGGGGGTCGGTAGTTGTGTGAGTTTGAGTATGATGCAGGGAGTCGGTAGTTGTGTTAGGTTGAGTATGATGCAGGGGATCGGTAGTTGTGTGAGGTTGAGTATGATGCAGGGGGTCGGTAGTTGTGTTAGGTTGAGTATGATGCAGGGGGTCGGTAGTTGTGTGAGGTTGAGTATGATGCAGGGGGTCGGTAGTTGTGTTAGGTTGAGATTGATGCAGGGGGTCGGTAGTTGTGTGAGGTTGAGTATGATGCAGGGAGTCGGTAGTTGTGTGAGGTTGAGTATGATGCAGGGGGTCGGTAGTTGTGTGAGGTTGAGTTTGATGCAGGGGGTCGGTAGTTGTGTGAGGTTGAGTATGATGCAGGGGGTCGGTAGTTGTGTTAGGTTGAGATTGATGCAGGGAGACGGTAGTTGTGTTAGGTTGAGTATGATGCAGGGGGTCGGTAGTTGTGTGAGGTTGAGTATGATGCAGGGGGTCGGTAGTTGTGTTAGGTTGAGATTGATGCAGGGAGACGGTAGTTGTGTTAGGTTGAGATTGATGCAGGGGGTCGGTAGTTGTGTTAGGTTGAGTATGATGCAGGGGGTCGGTAGTTGTGTGAGGTTGAGTATGATGCAGGGGGTCGGTAGTTGTGTGAGGTTGAGATTGATGCAAGGTGTCGGTAGTTGTGTGAGGTTGAGTATGATGCAGGGGGTCGGTAGTTGTGTTAGGTTGAGTATGATGCAGGGGGTCGGTAGTTGTGTTAGGTTGAGATTGATGCAGGGAGACGGTAGTTGTGTGAGGTGGAGATTGATGCAGGGAGACGGTAGTTGTGTTAGGTGGAGATTGATGCAGGGGGTCGGTAGTTGTGTGAGGTTGAGTATGATGCAGGGGGTCGGTAGTTGTGTTAGGTTGAGATTGATGCAGGGGGTCGGTAGTTGTGTGAGGTTGAGTATGATGCAGGGGGTCGGTAGTTGTGTGAGGTTGAGATTGATGCAGGGGGTCGGTAGTTGTGTGTTGTTCAGATTGATGCAGGGGGTCGGTAGTTGTCTGAGGTTGAGTATGATACAGGGAGACGGTAGTTGTGTGAGGTTGAGTATGATGCAGGGGGACGGTAGTTGTGTGAGGTTGAGTATGATGCAGGGAGTCGGTAGTTGTGTTAGGTTGAGATTGATGCAGGGGGTCGGTAGTTGTGTGAGGTTGAGTATGATGCAGGGGGTCGGTAGTTGTGTTAGGTGGAGATTGATGCAGGGGGTCGGTAGTTGTGTTAGGTTGAGTATGATGCAGGGGGTCGGTAGTTGTGTGAGGTTTAGTATGATGCAGGGGGTCGGTAGTTGTGTTAGGTTGAGTATGATGCAGGGAGAGGGTAGTTGTGTGAGGTTGAGTATTATGCAGGGGGTCGGTAGTTGTGTGAGGTTGAGTATGATACAGGGGGTCGGTAGTTGTGTTAGGTTGAGTATGATGCAGGGGGTCGGTTGTTGTGTGAGGTTGAGTATGATGCAGGGGGTCGGTAGTTGTGTTAGGTTGAGTATGATGCAGGGGGTCGGTAGTTGTGTGAGGTTGAGTATGATGCAGGGAGTCGGTAGTTGTGTTAGGTTGAGTATGATGCAGGGGATCGGTAGTTGTGTGAGGTTGAGTATGATGCAGGGGGTCGGTAGTTGTGTGAGGTTGAGATTGATGCAAGGTGTCGGTAGTTGTGTTAGGTTGAGATTGATGCAGGGAGACGGTAGTTGTGTGAGGTGGAGATTGATGCAGGGAGACGGTAGTTGTGTTAGGTGGAGATTGATGCAGGGGGTCGGTAGTTGTGTGAGGTTGAGTATGATGCAGGGGGTCGGTAGTTGTGTTAGGTTGAGATTGATGCAGGGGGTCGGTAGTTGTGTGAGGTTGAGTATGATGCAGGGGGTCGGTAGTTGTGTGAGGTTGAGATTGATGCAGGGGGTCGGTAGTTGTGTGTTGTTCAGATTGATGCAGGGGGTCGGTAGTTGTCTGAGGTTGAGTATGATACAGGGAGACGGTAGTTGTGTGAGGTTGAGTATGATGCAGGGGGATGGTAGTTGTGTTAGGTTGAGATTGATGCAGGGGGTCGGTAGTTGTGTGAGGTTGAGTATGATGCAGGGGGTCGGTAGTTGTGTTAGGTGGAGATTGATGCAGGGGGTCGGTAGTTGTGTTAGGTTGAGTATGATGCAGGGGGTCGGTAGTTGTGTGAGGTTTAGTATGATGCAGGGGGTCGGTAGTTGTGTTAGGTTGAGTATGATGCAGGGAGAGGGTAGTTGTGTGAGGTTGAGTATTATGCAGGGGGTCGGTAGTTGTGTGAGGTTGAGTATGATGCAGGGGGTCGGTAGTTGTGTTAGGTTGAGTATGATGCAGGGGGTCGGTTGTTGTGTGAGGTTGAGTATGATGCAGGGGGTCGGTAGTTGTGTTAGGTTGAGTATGATGCAGGGGGTCGGTAGTTGTGTGAGGTTGAGTATGATGCAGGGAGTCGGTAGTTGTGTTAGGTTGAGTATGATGCAGGGGATCGGTAGTTGTGTGAGGTTGAGTATGATGCAGGGGGTCGGTAGTTGTGTTAGGTTGAGTATGATGCAGGGGGTCGGTAGTTGTGTGAGGTTGAGTATGATGCAGGGGGTCGGTAGTTGTGTTAGGTTGAGATTGATGCAGGGGGTCGGTAGTTGTGTGAGGTTGAGTATGATGCAGGGAGTCGGTAGTTGTGTGAGGTTGAGTATGATGCAGGGGGTCGGTAGTTGTGTGAGGTTGAGTTTGATGCAGGGGGTCGGTAGTTGTGTGAGGTTGAGTATGATGCAGGGGGTCGGTAGTTGTGTTAGGTTGAGATTGATGCAGGGAGACGGTAGTTGTGTTAGGTTGAGTATGATGCAGGGGGTCGGTAGTTGTGTGAGGTTGAGTATGATGCAGGGGGTCGGTAGTTGTGTTAGGTTGAGATTGATGCAGGGAGACGGTAGTTGTGTTAGGTTGAGATTGATGCAGGGGGTCGGTAGTTGTGTTAGGTTGAGTATGATGCAGGGGGTCGGTAGTTGTGTGAGGTTGAGTATGATGCAGGGGGTCGGTAGTTGTGTGAGGTTGAGATTGATGCAAGGTGTCGGTAGTTGTGTGAGGTTGAGTATGATGCAGGGGGTCGGTAGTTGTGTTAGGTTGAGTATGATGCAAGGAGTCGGTAGTTGTGTTAGGTTGAGATTGATGCAGGGAGACGGTAGTTGTGTGAGGTTGAGTATGATACAGGGAGACGGTAGTTGTGTGAGGTTGAGTATGATGCAGGGGGTCGGTAGTTGTGTTAGGTTGAGTATGATACAGGGAGACGGTAGTTGTGTGAGGTTGAGTATGATGCAGGGGGTCGGTAGTTGTGTGAGGTTGAGTATGATGCAGGGAGTCGGTAGTTGTGTGAGGTTAAGTATGATGCAGGGGGTCGGTAGTTGTGTGAGGTTGAGTATGATGCAGGGGGTCGGTAGTTGTGTTAGGTTGAGTATGATGCAGGGGGTCGGTAGTTGTGTGAGGTTGAGTATGATGCAGGGGGTCGGTAGTTGTGTTAGGTTGAGTATGATGCAGGGGGTCGGTAGTTGTGTGAGGTTGAGATTGATGCAAGGTGTCGGTAGTTGTGTGAGGTTGAGATTGATGCAGGGAGACGGTAGTTGTGTGAGGTGGAGATTGATGCAGGGAGACGGTAGTTGTGTTAGGTGGAGATTGATGCAGGCGGTCGGTAGTTGTGTGAGGTTGAGTATGATGCAGGGGGTCGGTAGTTGTGTTAGGTATAGATTGATGCAGGGAGACGGTAGTTGTGTGAGGTTGAGATTGATGCAGGGTGACGGTAGTTGTGTTAGGTGGAGATTGATGCAGGGGGTCGGTAGCTGTGTGAGGTTGAGTATGATGCAGGGGGTCGGTAGTTGTGTTAGGTTGAGATTGATGCAGGGAGATGGTAGTTGTGTTAGGTGGAGATTGATGCAGGGGGTCGGTAGTTGTGTGAGGTTGAGTATGATGCAGGGGGTCGGTAGTTGTGTGAGGTTGAGTATGATGCAGGGGGTCGGTAGTTGTGTTAGGTTGAGATTGATGCAGGGGGTCGGTAGTTGTGTGAGGTTGAGTATGATGCAGGGGGTCGGTAGTTGTGTGAGGTTGAGTATGATGCAGGGAGTCGGTAGTTGTGTGAGAAAAGAAATTTGTTTGGATGTTTGTATAAGGAAAAAGACTTTCAAACACATGATCAATAACATATGTTTAAAGTGCTGTCTTGTCAGTTTTCATTTACTGTAATTTAGTTTTATCAACAAGTTTCATTTTCTTAAGTTCTTTTTTTTGTATAAAAGGTTCCATGTTAAAATCTGAATTGGAAATCAAGTGTTTTCACATCCTTTATAATATTCCTATAAGAAGTAAAGATCAAATGCCAATCAAAATAAGTATCTTGAAATAAAATTTCCCATCTCTGACAAATAGAAGGTAGAATGCTATCAGACATCACTTTAACATAGAATTTTCTAGAACCCTTCATGGGTGTCATGAAGTCTTTATGCAAGGCATTAATGTGGAATTGGTTTACCTGTATGTGACTGTGTTCTTTCAAAGTCTTTTTCCATGAGTAAGGCAAAATAAAAAATAAATGCAAGATCTATATATGTACCACTTATCCCAAATTTAATTTTCAAATCTTCAAAACGCACAAAATCATCATTATACAAATCTTGAATTGTCAGAATTCCTTTATGAGCCCAGTGTCTAATAAAGTGGTGTGGGTTCCTGAAGTTGTGGTTGAGCCATATTGGTTGGGATAGGATTTCATTTATATTTTCTTCAATTTGACTTTTTTGACAGTAAGCTTTCCATGCTTTCAATACATCTCTCCAAAAAGGATTATCTGTTTCAACAATATCTTGAACATTGGCCCCATATTTCAAAATATCTTTAAGCGGGAATTTACATGGGTTATTAACCTTAGGTTTGTTAATATAGCTTCTGAGAAAAGAATATCAAACTTGCTTCAAAACATCTTTCGAATCATTTCTTTCCTAATTATTTCTCATTATTTTGGTCTATCTTGGAGATGCAAAATGTGAAGCGTTAATCTTAAAATCGAACATGAGAACACTTTTATATTTAAAAGCAATTTGGGTAGGAATTTAGGAACGTTTTCGAATGTGAATGAAACCTTCCTTTATGGTAATGGCTGGTGTAATAGTAAATGTGTGTACCTGAAGTTGTCAAGTGCTGTACAATTGAAAATACAACGATACTCAAATGCAATGTTTTTGGAAGAACTTTTTGCACACATTCTTTCATCGTGTATGTCAACCTATGTTTTTAGCTCGAGAGTTGCAAGAACCCAGGAAGTCAACAGAAACGGACGGTGTGTAAAGCAACAATAATTTCTGTTAGGTTCCCAGGACCTACTTTCTCGTCATTCTGTTGTTTCATAATCATGCATGCTTAAATAGGATTTTAAAGGGGCAGTAGCACGTTTTTTGATAATTTTATATTTGAAATATTTTATTGATAATTGAAAGTTTATGCTAAATTTTGACAGTGTCAAAGGTCATATTACACAAGCCAATCATCCATAGTAAGAGGACAAAGTATGAAGATTCACATAAAATCCATTGGCGGCCATTTTTGTGTGAACATCTTTAATTCATTTTGTGCAAGTAAAAGGAATCACATGGCTAAACCTTGCATTATATATTTGAATTATTACTGCTTCATTTAGTTTGAATACACTGTCTTTCAATAGGAACCATTAATTTTCATTTTCCTGACATAACCTTATATACCCCCTAAAAACGTGTTACTGCCCCTTTAAAGGTTTTGTTTAAGAAACTGTTTCATATGTGAGTTCCCATTTCAGTTTAGCCTAAAACATATCAAACTCTTATTTCAGGTCCAGAGTTGTACAAACCGAAGATACCAGCAGATATTGACGGTGAGTTTGTAAATGTCTTCAGCTTTTGCAAAGATAAAGTTAAATGTTTTGATGATGTTGACGTACCATTTTCTTGTCGTATTCTGAACATTTTTATGAAAATGTTGGTTTCATATGAGAAAAGATTTTGCATTAATAATCTAATTTATTGATTTTTTTTTTCAGAAACAAAAAAGACACAGATTATGGATCTTTGGAGTAAGTTACGAGTTCTTGCTTCTATCCTATGTTACATTGAAAAATGTTTTCAAACTGAATTCAGTGGAATAAAGATATTTTGGAAGCATACTTGATAAGTGAGTTTTCTGGCTTAAAGTCTGATCATTATAGTCCTTATTACAAGGAATATTGTTTTGTATACAAAATTTTATATTTACAACTTCATAAATCTGTTTGTTTATGTTAATTATTTGTCTGCTGCAGACAAAACTCAAGATGAAGTTGATTTGCTGACCCCTGGTATGATCCACGTATCTGCGGTGGACAAGGTGGTCGATATGCTGAAGAGTGGGAGGAACTGGGTGACCATTACAGGCAATGCTGGTGATGGGAAAACCATCCTGGGTTATCTGGTGATGAGGCAACTCCGGACAAGTATGACTGTATTCAACATTGAAGAACCTGAACAATACAAACTGCTTTCAAATCTCAGAGAAGACCATGTGATCATGTTTGATGACAGATTCGGTGCCTTCACTTCCGACACGGTCCTCATTGATAAATGGAAGAGTGTGATAGATGATATCCACAGGCGCTTCGATCGTAACGTGACACAAACAAAGGTCATATTTATCAGCAGGAAGAATGTGGTGAAGGAAGCTCGGCTGTATCTGGGACATTTTCAAGGCACAGTTCTTGATCCTGAAAATCTTGTTGATTTGAGCTCAGTGAAGAATCGAGATGAAAGGCTTCAAATACTCAACTACCACCTAAAGCACGGGGGAATTGAAGTGAGTCAATATTTGAAACACAAAGTGGTTGATTTATCAATAGCACATGGGTTCCCCCATTGTGCAATGATGTACTCAAAATTGAAAGCCAAGAAACCTGATCTTGATATTGAAAGTTTTTTCACGACACCAATCAATTTCCTAGACATTACAACAGAGTATTTGTATGAGCAGAATTGCAAAGATCTTTTTGATCTCATGATCAAAAACGATGGACGCTTTAATGCATACGACATGGACGACGATGAAAGAAGAAGATCATTGCTGAAAGTAGAACGTGAGCAAGAAGGCAGCTACATCACTGAGTGGAAGGATGGGGTTTGTGTGTTTGCCCATCCATCTATCTACGAGAGTGTACTGAGTGTCATCTGTAAAACAGACCCTTTGTTCTGCGTCCAACACGCAACACTCTCCGTGATAAGACAGAAACTTACTCTCACATTTGACGAAATGCGGAAGTCACCAACACTTATCAACGTGAAACCTGTACTACCAGTACTGCGAGCTCTAGTCGAGAGGTTCCGACCTGAGATTCTGGAGGGAAAGTACAGCGTGTTTACTCACGGATTCTGTGACAACGAGGACTTCTGCAGAGAGCTGCTAAAAGCTTGCGTGTATTCTGGGAATGATGCCACAGAACAGGTCAGTTAAATCTTAAAACTGTTTATAGAACCAGAATGGCATGATATGGGAGAAATGACTACAGCATACTTTTAGAATGTCTTATTTAAATTTAACATCATGACGTTCCCTGATAATATAGGGCATGATGATAAGACATGGAAAATATAAGGATATTATAGGAAATTCAGAACACAAAATGAATCCTCCTGCTAATCTTATTAAAATCTAAATATTTTAGATATTTATAATACCTACCTCAACTTAACATAAGTTGCTATACTCACGTACTCGATGAGAAATGGACAATAACGCGAGAGTTTTCGAAAGAAGTCCCAGTAAGCTGCCCCAGCTCACTACGCGCGAGCGGGATTGTCCTATCCATGGAAAGAAAGTAGTCCAAAATCACTTCTTGGTATGAACCAAACAGCAGAAATCCAACGAAGTCCGTAGGGGAGGCCGGGCGGGAGTTTACCGTTAAGTTGAGGTAGGTATTATAAATATCTAAAATATTTAGATTTTAATAAATTTTAATCCTACCTCAACTTAACATAAGTTGCTACTGATCCGACAGCGGGGAGGAGGGAGGACGAGTCAGGCGTAGAACAGCAGGTCCCCAGAGACATCCTCCCAGAGGGGCGTCCGAGCAGCAGCTGCACAGAGAAGCAGACGGTGAACCCCATAGTGTCGCCAACAACGAAACAACTCAACAGGTGCATTAGTGAGAGGTAACGAAGTAAAAGCGTTCAGCTTACCCTACTTGGACGTTGGGGCAGCTAGCTGTTGGGCTACCACCAACGGTCCAAAGGATTGCAGGCCCTCCACGTCCTCGACGGCTAGGTCCCGGAGGTAGTGGGAGGCAAAGACAGTGGTAGATCTCCAGAAGCAGCCCTCCATGATCGCTGAAACAGAGCAGTTACGGTGCAAGGCCATCGTAGACGCAAGTGCTCTGATTTCGTGAGGGTTGCTGGCGACAGGATGAGGCAGGCCGGAAGCGTCGTATGCAGCCAGGATGACGGACCAGAGCCACAGTGAGAGGGTGTTCTTGGTCACCTCGCCTTTCACCGCCGGTGAGAAGGGGATGAAAAGTCTCTTCCTGGTGCCACGAAGAGAAGCGGAGCGGCTGATATATTCTCGAAGGGCACGCACGGGACATAGGGAGAGTTCCTCAGCCTCCGACGAATGGACGATCTTGGAGAGAGGAGGGACCGTAAAGTTCCTGCCAGGCTGACCAGGAAGCTGGTTCTTGGCGACGAAGTCCCAAAGCAGTCCCAGGTGCACGGATCCCTTCCTGGACTGCTCAAAGCGGATCCTGGTAACATCCAGAGCATGGAGCTCGCTGACACGAGCAGCCGTGGCAAAGGAGAGGAGAAACGCAGTCTTCCTCGAGAGGTGTTGAAAGGAGGCCTCAGCCAGGGGCTCAAAGGGGGCTCCTCGGAGATACTTAAGGATGACGTTGAGGTCCCAGGCTGGCGGACGGAACTTCAGCTTCTGGTCCTCCAGCTTGAAAGACTTGAGGAGGGCCACCAACTCAGGAACCTTGGAGAATTTCCTGTCCGTCTTCACCGCGAGGACCGAGTTGAGAGCTGACAGGTAAGTAGCGATGGTCCCGCCCTTCAGGTGACGCTTCTGACGCAGATGAAGAAGGAAGTTCGCAACAAACTGAGGATCCACAGACATAGGGTCCCGACCGACGTCCCTGCAGTAAGTCTCAAAGGACGTCCACTTGTCGTCGTAGAGCGACCTCGTGGATACTCTGTGGGCCTTGGAAATGGCGTATGCTACACGTCTGGAGTATCCCTTGGCGCGGAGTGATCTCTGAAGATGGTCCAGACGTGTAGATCGTACCTCTCTGGATCCGGATGGAACAGGTGACTGTGCGGATGTAGGAGTAGGTTTCGCCACTGAGGGAGCTGAAGAGGACTTCCTTCGGCGAGTTGAAGAAGATCGGGGAACCACTACCTCAACTTAACATAAGTTGCTATACTCACATACTCGATGAGAAATGGACAATAACGCGAGAGTTTTCGAAAGAAGTCCCAGTAAGCTGCCCCAGCTCACTACGCGCGAGCGGGATTGTCCTATCCATGGAAAGAAAGTAGTCCAAAATCACTTCTTGGTATGAACCAAACAGCAGAAATCCAACGAAGTCCGTAGGGGAGGCCGGGCGGGAGTTTACCGTTAAGTTGAGGTAGGTATTATAAATATCTAAAATATTTAGATTTTAATAAATTTTAATCCTACCTCAACTTAACATAAGTTGCTACTGATCCGACAGCGGGGAGGAGGGAGGACGAGTCAGGCGTAGAACAGCAGGTCCCCAGAGACATCCTCCCAGAGGGGCGTCCGAGCAGCAGCTGCACAGAGAAGCAGACGGTGAACCCCATAGTGTCGCCAACAACGAAACAACTCAACAGGTGCATTAGTGAGAGGTAACGAAGTAAAAGCGTTCAGCTTACCCTACTTGGACGTTGGGGCAGCTAGCTGTTGGGCTACCACCAACGGTCCAAAGGATTGCAGGCCCTCCACGTCCTCGACGGCTAGGTCCCGGAGGTAGTGGGAGGCAAAGACAGTGGTAGATCTCCAGAAGCAGCCCTCCATGATCGCTGAAACAGAGCAGTTACGGTGCAAGGCCATCGTAGACACAAGTGCTCTGATTTCGTGAGGGTTGCTGGCGACAGGATGAGGCAGGCCGGAAGCGTCGTATGCAGCCAGGATGACGGACCGGAGCCACAGTGAGAGGGTGTTCTTGGTCACCTCGCCTTTCACCGCCGGTGAGAAGGGGATGAAAAGTCTCTTCCTGGTGCCACGAAGAGAAGCTGAGCGGCTGATATATTCTCGAAGGGCACGCACAGGACACAGGGAGAGTTCCTCAGCCTCCGACGAATGGACGATCTTGGAGAGAGGAGGGACCGTAAAGGTCCTGCCAGGCTGACCAGGAAGCTGGTTCTTGGCGACGAAGTCCCAAAGCAGTCCCAGGTGCACGGATCCCTTCCTGGACTGCTCAAAGCGGATCCTGGTAACATCCAGAGCATGGAGCTCGCTGACACGAGCAGCCGTGGCAAAGGAGAGGAGAAACGCAGTCTTCCTCGAGAGGTGTTGAAAGGAGGCCTCAGCCAGGGGCTCAAAGGGGGCTCCTCGGAGATACTTAAGGATGACGTTGAGGTCCCAGGCTGGCGATCGGAACTTCAGCTTCTGGTCCTCCAGCTTGAAAGACTTGAGGAGGGCCACCAACTCAGGAACCTTGGAGAATTTCCTGTCCGTCTTCACCGCGAGGACCGAGTTGAGAGCTGACAGGTAAGTAGCGATGGTCCCGCCCTTCAGGTGACGCTTCTGACGCAGATGAAGAAGGAAGTTCGCAACAAACTGAGGATCCACAGATATAGGGTCCAGACCGACGTCCCTGCAGTAAGTCTCAAAGGACGTCCACTTGTCGTCTTAGAGCGACCTCGTGGATACTCTGTGGGCCTTGGAAATGGCGTTGGCTACACGTCTGGAGTATCCCTTGGCGCGGAGTGATCTCTGAAGATGGTCCAGACGTGTAGATCGTACCTCTCTGGATCCGGATGGAACAGGTGACTGTGCGGATGTAGGAGTAGGTTTCGCCACTGAGGGAGCTGAAGAGGACTTCCTTCGGCGAGTTGAAGAAGATCGGGGAACCACCCTCTCGCTGGCCAGTAGGGCGCGACCAAAGTCAGTCGAAGGCGACGAGTGTTCTTGATCTTTGCGATGACTTTGGACAGGAGAATCGGAGGTGGAAAAGCGTACGCGTCCAGACTCTCCCACGACAAGGACATTGCGTCGACGGCCCACGCTGCTGGGTCCGGGAGAGGGGACACGTACACCGGAAGCTGGTGGTTCTGCTTCGTTGCGAACAGGTCTATGAGAGGGCGGTGGATCTGAGCGCCGATAAGAGCGAAGGCCTCCGGGTTGAGCATCCACTCCGTGGGCGACGGCTTGTCTGGTCTTGAGAGGGCGTCCGCGAGGACGTTCCTGCAGCCTGGAATATGACGAGCCCGGATGAGGATCTGATTGTCGTCCAGCAACTGGAAGAGCTGGAGGGCTTGATCTAGGAGCAGGGGAGAGCCCGTCGTTCCCTGGTTCTTTATGGTCCAAACGACTGTGGAGTTGTCCGAGGCCAGGAGAAGGCGGGAGCCTCGGAGAACCGGAAGCCAGTGGGACACGGCTAGGATGACTGCCTGCATCTCTAGGCTGTTGGAGTGCCAGGACGTCTGAGGATGCGTCCAAATGCCTGCGGTGGTCTGCTCCCCGAGGTGGGCTCCCCAGCCTTGGAGGGAGGCGTCCACAAAAAGCTCCTGGTCGTGTTGAAGCTCGCGCAAAGAGACGCCTTCGCAGACGTTCGATCGCAGTGTCCACCATCGAAGATACTGGCTGAGGTGCGTTGGTAAGGGAATCCTGGAGGACGTGTCGTCCGACTGGATGAACGGCTTGAGGAACACCTGGAGCGGGCGGATCATCAGCCGACCTCGAAGCGTGAGGGCCTGGGCAGAGGTGAGGAGGCCTAGCAGCGCCTGCCACTCTCTGAGCCGTAGAGGAGACACCAGGGCTCGGTGGACGAAGGACTGGATCTTGATCCACCGGTCTGGAGGGACAAACAAGAGGCCTAGGTCTGTCCTGAAGCGTCCCCCGATGAAGGTGAGGTCCTGCAAAGGCGTGAGGTGGGACTTCTCCTTGTTGACGAGCCAACCCAGCTGGTGAAGCAGGCGGAGTGCAAACGCTGACTGTCTGTGTAGCACGTGTGACAACGGGTTGGACATGAGGCAATCGTCGATGTACGGGTCGAAATGGATCCCTCTGAGATGGAGATATCGGCAGATGGGAGTGGTGATCCGTGTGAATAACCACGGGGCCGAGGAAATTCCAAACGGGAGGAAGCTCCACTGATAGTGCTGGCCCTGGAAGATGAACCGGAGGAACTTCCTGTGAGGTGGATAGATCGGGACGTGGAGGTATGCGTCCTGCAGATCGAGGCTGATCATCCAATCCCCGGGGGACAGCTTGGAACGAAGGGTGTCGATGGAGACCATGCGGAAGTGAGACGGGGGCTCCATGAACATCTCGTTGAATGCCGCCATGTTGTGGATCATACGGAGCTTGGTGGAATTCTTCTTCGGTACCAGGAAGATTGGCGAGTAGAACCCTGGGGCGTGTTCGGGTCGCTGCACCAACTCCAGAGCGTTCTTGTCGAGAAGCGTCTTGATGTTGTCGGCTAGAAGAACACTCTGGGCTTCGGTATACTCTCGTGCCAGGGGAGTAGAGGTCACGGGAGGAGGACAGGACAGTGGTAGCTTGTAGCCTGTCCTCAGGATGTTGGTCACGTAGGGATCTTCTAGGACTTGCCAGTTGGGCCAGAAGGTCCCCAGTCTCCCGCCTACCGGAGTGCTGTACACCGGCACGACTGGGGGCGGGAGGGCCCAGTCGCGTAAGGCGTCGGTATCAACGTCTGGAGTAGGGGCGCTTGTTGCCTCTACCTCCACGGCCTCTGGAGTTGTCCTTCCCTCTAGAGGCGTTGGAGCCCTGCCGCTGGTACTGGCTCAGGGGCCGGAACGGGAGGGCTGTTGCCGCGAGCGTTGGCGCTTGTAGAGCTTAGGTTGCGTGGAGGAGGTCTGGCGACGAAAAGACACCTGGTTGTTAACAAACATCAAGGTCTTGAAGGCGACTTCGGACTGCGCCACAGCGGCTTGCTCCTTGAAGACCTCTGGGATCTCCGAATTTTGGCCTTTGGCAAGACTGTGCGTGCATCACGGTTCGGGGAAATCCCAGCTTGGATTTTCAGATCTATTAATTTGCACCATGATCATGTGTTCAACGTCTTAATCTATAGTACATAAAAATAACTAAAACAGGGTAATCAATGCTAAAATTCTAAGACTGACCGACATGCTAAAACAACAGGTTCAATGTGTTTGCCATTTCTGCCGACCCGCACCCTCCAGCACTAGTGCCAGCAGCGGATATTCGATCACATTACGGGTCACGGCGCTCTAGGCTACATCGCCATTTTATCAGGCCGAATAATTTGGGAAGAAGAGAATAATAAACCACAACCTACTTGTTGGAAAGAAATGATTTCAGATTTCAGGATATATAGAACATGATGTAGTTAGAAAGTTTGACTGAATAAACTGCCTTCAGATAACTTGATGCGATCGCTTCCGGGTGCTGTCGAGTGAGTCGCTTCATTGGTGACCAATTGAAGTGGAGTAAAATCCCCAATAATTTTTTTCCAAACAAAATCTGCTAATTGTGATTTATAAAGATAAAGATTGATTTAGATTTGTTTTTTTTAAGAGAATCAAGCTGATTTCTATAGTGACAGTGAACGTTTGTTTTACAGTAGTGGGAATATTTGACTTTTATGAGACAAAGGATTGCTTATGGAAACAGCTGATCAGCAATGGGTGATGAAAAAACTTTCATGTAACTTCAGGACTCAATGCAATAATATCTAGCAATCATGCAATAGAGAAATACCAACCAAAAGTCTTGAGAAATTTGTAAAATTGTGTCAATACAATATCTCAATGCAGACAGAAATGATTGCTCAAATAATGAAATTGAGTCTTCAACAAAATTAATTATCTCCAAGCACAAAGACATTAAGCTGATTATAGATTAATCACCATATCACTCATAATCTGTTAATGTACGGTAATTATGATTTAAAGGGACAGTCCTTTAGAGGTACTTTTTTTTAAACAAAATCCATGGTGATGCAGTGATGCATTCCATTCTTTGTCAATATATTAAATTTAGAACAACTAAAATATAACCCTCACTAAAATATTTGAAATAAGTGTAAAATAATCATGTAATAATCAAGTCAAGTATAAAGTATAAACAGGGAAGTACTCTTGAATTTAGTATTTAAAATAACCCGGTAGGACTGTCCCTTTAGATATGTTGTTTTTAGTTACATTAATACACCTAATTCTTGAAATTGTGTGTGCATAGACAATATTGACCTTATTTGAAAATATTATTTGCAGCTTTCTATCTTGTACCCAATCAATTCAACTGAAGTCATGAGCATTAAAGAAAACATGTTCTGCCTCAGTGATAATACGTATACAAAACAAATGCAGGTATTAGCATATTAAAATGTTGATAAAATTCATGGATAATTTAAGACAAACAATTGCATAATTTATATTTGTTTATTATCTCAACAAAACAATAAATAGAAAATAATCAATATTCATATCATGTCTTTGAAGGCTTAACAAATATTAAAGTAAATTTCCCTAAGATGATTGTCAAGTTTAATTTGATGCATTTCATTTATGAAAAATAAATAAAAATAGGTGAACTTACTTATTGCAAAAGTCTATCTGAGTGAAGCTGCCTAAAGTATTTAACAATCAATTTCATCTAAAAAAATTATTTGAAAAATTAAAAAGATTTATTTTCAGGAAACCAAATATTAATGCCATGACAAGTAATTGTATGATCATAAATGTGAGTGGGCCAGACTGACCATTCCTTCTGGTGACAGAATATCCATTTCATGTTGTTAATTCATTCCTGTCCAGGGATTACATTGGGAAACTGGATTCTATTTTTACTCTTCCTTGAAGTCTGAAATGTAAAAAAACAATATTAAGTAAATTATTTCCCCACAAGAATGATAATTTTTACACTGTTTGTAAATAACAAGAAAAGAAGCAAGTCATAAGGTGTTGTTAATTGATTTGAATAGCAAAACTGAATTAAAATCACATTAATTTCTTACAAAACATGCTTTCGGGCTGCCTTTATTTCATACAATGGCCCTAAGTGTTATTTATAAGTGAATATTTCTTTATAAAAAACCTTGTACTCATATCTTGATTTTCTGCATTTTTACATATTTGAGCAGAGGTAAACCTCAAAACAACATTTTGCCAATGATAACAAATCTACACAATCAGGACTACTGTTTTTTTAGGCTAATTACATAACATGATGAAGAATCATTTTGCAGTTAAAATACCAATATTAATAATATATTAAGCTTAACATATGTCATATGGTCATTAAAACACTTACAGTTACAGTAAAATTATTTCATAAACTTTATTTTTTAGAATAAGGCTCACATTTTTTTTATTAATTCATGAACATGCCACAGAGTCACATATCAGTTTATTTTGGTTTTAGTCTAGGCAATATCCTGAGTTTGATTCTATCAAGACTGTCATCCATAACTGATCAATCATATTTGGGTAATTACTGTCTCGCTTATGTCATCATTTTTTATCATGTCTAGTCTGATAATCAAGAATATTCAGTAAATATATTGACATATTCTTTTTATCTTACATTATATATAACTGAAAAATCTTATCAAACATATAATTATTCCAATTATTTATCAAACTTAACTTACAGTACTAATTTTGTGACTCATTAAAATATTTAGGTCTATATTGGAGTGGCTAAATAAAATGATTATCATTAATCATAATTTGAAAAGATTCATCTCACCTTATTAATTTGTTACCGTAAAACTGCGGGCCGTGTGATAAGACTTTTGGCTGCTGACTATCAAGTCGCAGATCTCAACCGCTCTCCCTTCTCATCTCGGACAGCAAGGAAGACATTTCACTTTCAGTGTTGCGCCAAAATATTGTCCAAGGTTTAGGTTTGGTGGCAAGTTTTCAAATGCGTTTCGTGATCTTGTTGTTTTCTCTGAGAACTTATGTTTGTCTTAATTGACAAGATGCCTTCAAAGGACACCTGTTGAGACCCGGTTCTAGCGATTTGTGTCGCATCAACTTTGCAGTGATCGATGTTTACAAAACAATGCCGTATGTCGTTCTGTTGTCGTAAATAAAATTTGCGTAGCAGAATATCGAGTCTTTAAGGATTTCATTATATTTTTGCGACCATATCCACACAGAAAAGGCATGTCATCATATTAAAAGGTAAACGTGTAACACTTTGCTAATTTGTAGTTGGCAATTGAAGATGACGTTACTTTTTCGTCATTTCTTATGACGTCAGTTTAGAAATGGGCAGACGTGAGGACTTGTGCGTAGACTATACCCTTAATTGACACTTTTTATCATTTAACACCTTGATCAGCCATTGAAAATACGTGGGCGCCTTGGAAATTTTCTTTTGAAAGTATATTTTAGACAAAAATCCACATTGGTCAACTACATGAAAACACAATCCTTTTTCATAATCAAGTAATCAATGATGTCATAGATATCATTTATTATAAATCTTAGAAATAAGTACCATTTAATAGTGAACGAACGTAATAATGTTATCACACTATGGGATCACACTATCTTGAATAGTACAGAATCTTTGTCCTTTGGGGCCGAGTCCCATGCGCCAGCAATGACAATACCAACAGCTAACCAACTTTCCCATTTGCCATCCACAAACATGGAGGTCAAACAAGTGGCAGTTACGTTTATTACCCCTTTGATATATGTCAATTGGCACAGCTTCCAAAGCTGAATGTATTGGAGATAAATGCCATTTAGATAATGAACAAATGTTACAATGATCACACTATCTTGAATAGTACAGATTCTTATAAATCTTCAAAATCAAATCACTTGACGTCAAGTGCCAATGTTATGTTCGAGGTAAGAAGGCAAGACAGATGATTCTGGATGATAAATTAACTCACACTGGTTCTTTCTGATATGAAATAAATACTGATATCATAACTGTTATGGTAATACTTTTGTTAAGTCTCTATTTTCTTGTTAATATACAATTTGTTATAACAAACGCCTTGT
>CAKAJN010000046.1:0-100284 GCA_916613615.1 Steromphala cineraria
GCAAAAATAGGGTTGTGACCCATCTAATTGCTCCTGGGACCATCACGAAGAACTTTTATCCATTTCCGAAGACCAAAAAAGTGCCGGTTTTCCCTAATTTGGGCGTAATCGCACTTATTAAAGCCTCGTAACCCTCAACGCGCAAGAATTCCAAGTCATCTAAGTCACCAAAAGTAGGGTTGTGGCATATCAAAATGTAGCTGAGATCATTTCGAACGACATAAGTTGGTCCAAAAATTCCAAAAAAGCGACGGTTTTCCCAATATTTGATGAAATCGCTTAATCAAGGGGCATAACTCTTACCCACTAAAATTTTCAAAGTTGCAAAAATAGGGTTGTGACCCATCTAATTGCTCCTGGGACCATCACGAAGAACTTTTATCCATTTCCGAAGACCAAAAAAGTGCCGGTTTTCCCTAATTTGGGCGTAATCGCACTTATTAAAGCCTCGTAACCCTCAACGCGCAAGAATTCCAAGTCATCTAAGTCACCAAAAGTAGGGTTGTGGCATATCAAAATGTAGCTGAGATCATTTCGAACGACATAAGTTGGTCCAAAAATTCCAAAAAAGCGACGGTTTTCCCAATATTTGATGAAATCGCTTAATCAAGGGGCATAACTCTTACCCATTAAAATTTTCAAAGTTGCAAAAATAGGGTTGTGACCCATCTAATTGCTCCTGGGACCATCACGAAGAACTTTTATCCATTTCCGAAGACCAAAAAAGTGCCGGTTTTCCCTAATTTGGGCGTAATCGCACTTATTAAAGCCTCGTAACCCTCAACGCGCAAGAATTCCAAGTCATCTAAGTCACCAAAAGTAGGGTTGTGGCATATCAAAATGTAGCTGAGATCATTTCGAACGACATAAGTTGGTCCAAAAATTCCAAAAAAGCGACGGTTTTCCCAATATTTGATGAAATCGCTTAATCAAGGGGCATAACTCTTACCCACTAAAATTTTCAAAGTTGCAAAAATAGGGTTGTGACCCATCTAATTGCTCATGGGACCATCACGAAGAACTTTTATCCATTTACGAAGACCAAAAAAGTGCCGGTTTTCCCTAATTTGGGCGTAATCGCACTTATTAAAGCCTCGTAACCCTCAACGCGCAAGAATTCCAAGTCATCTAAGTCACCAAAAGTAGGGTTGTGGCATATCAAAATGTAGCTGAGATCATTTCGAACGACATAAGTTGGTCCAAAAATTCCAAAAAAGCGACGGTTTTCCCAATATTTGATGAAATCGCTTAATCAAGGGGCATAACTCTTACCCACTAAAATTTTCAAAGTTGCAAAAATAGGGTTGTGACCCATCTAATTGCTCCTGGGACCATCACGAAGAACTTTTATCCATTTCCGAAGACCAAAAAAGTGCCGGTTTTCCCTAATTTGGGCGTAATCGCACTTATTAAAGCCTCGTAACCCTCAACGCGCAAGAATTCCAAGTCATCTAAGTCACCAAAAGTAGGGTTGTGGCATATCAAAATGTAGCTGAGATCATTTCGAACGACATAAGTTGGTCCAAAAATTCCAAAAAAGCGACGGTTTTCCCAATATTTGATGAAATCGCTTAATCAAGGGGCATAACTCTTACCCACTAAAATTTTCAAAGTTGCAAAAATAGGGTTGTGACCCATCTAATTGCTCCTGGGACCATCACGAAGAACTTTTATCCATTTCCGAAGACCAAAAAAGTGCCGGTTTTCCCTAATTTGGGCGTAATCGCACTTATTAAAGCCTCGTAACCCTCAACGCGCAAGAATTCCAAGTCATCTAAGTCACCAAAAGTAGGGTTGTGGCATATCAAAATGTAGCTGAGATCATTTCGAACGACATAAGTTGGTCCAAAAATTCCAAAAAAGCGACGGTTTTCCCAATATTTGATGAAATCGCTTAATCAAGGGGCATAACTCTTACCCACTAAAATTTTCAAAGTTGCAAAAATAGGGTTGTGACCCATCTAATTGCTCCTGGGACCATCACAAAGAACTTTTATCCATTTCTGAAGACCAAAAAAGTGCCGGTTTTCCCTAATTTGGGCGTAATCGCACTTATTAAAGCCTCGTAACCCTCAACGCGCAAGAATTCCAAGTCATCTAAGTCACCAAAAGTAGGGTTGTGGCATATCAAAATGTAGCTGAGATCATTTCGAACGACATAAGTTGGTCCAAAAATTCCAAAAAAGCGACGGTTTTCCCAATATTTGATGAAATCGCTTAATCAAGGGGCATAACTCTTACCCACTAAAATTTTCAAAGTTGCAAAAATAGGGTTGTGACCCATCTAATTGCTCCTGGGACCATCACGAAGAACTTTTATCCATTTCCGAAGACCAAAAAAGTGCCGGTTTTCCCTAATTTGGGCGTAATCGCACTTATTAAAGCCTCGTAACCCTCAACGCGCAAGAATTCCAAGTCATCTAAGTCACCAAAAGTAGGGTTGTGGCATATCAAAATGTAGCTGAGATCATTTCGAACGACATAAGTTGGTCCAAAAATTCCAAAAAAGCGACGGTTTTCCCAATATTTGATGAAATCGCTTAATCAAGGGGCATAACTCTTACCCACTAAAATTTTCAAAGTTGCAAAAATAGGGTTGTGACCCATCTAATTGCTCCTGGGACCATCACGAAGAACTTTTATCCATTTCCGAAGACCAAAAAAGTGCCGGTTTTCCCTAATTTGGGCGTAATCGCACTTATTAAAGCCTCGTAACCCTCAACGCGCAAGAATTCCAAGTCATCTAAGTCACCAAAAGTAGGGTTGTGGCATATCAAAATGTAGCTGAGATCATTTCGAACGACATAAGTTGGTCCAAAAATTCCAAAAAAGCGACGGTTTTCCCAATATTTGATGAAATCGCTTAATCAGGGGGCATAACTCTTACCCACTAAAATTTTCAAAGTTGCAAAAATAGGGTTGTGACCCATCTAATTGCTCCTGGGACCATCACGAAGAACTTTTATCCATTTCCGAAGACCAAAAAAGTGCCGGTTTTCCCTAATTTGGGCGTAATCGCACTTATTAAAGCCTCGTAACCCTCAACGCGCAAGAATTCCAAGTCATCTAAGTCACCAAAAGTAGGGTTGTGGCATATCAAAATGTAGCTGAGATCATTTCGAACGACATAAGTTGGTCCAAAAATTCCAAAAAAGCGACGGTTTTCCCAATATTTGATGAAATCGCTTAATCAAGGGGCATAACTCTTACCCACTAAAATTTTCAAAGTTGCAAAAATAGGGTTGTGACCCATCTAATTGCTCCTGGGACCATCACGAAGAACTTTTATCCATTTCCGAAGACCAAAAAAGTGCCGGTTTTCCCTAATTTGGGCGTAATCGCACTTATTAAAGCCTCGTAACCCTCAACGCGCAAGAATTCCAAGTCATCTAAGTCACCAAAAGTAGGGTTGTGGCATATCAAAATGTAGCTGAGATCATTTCGAACGACATAAGTTGGTCCAAAAATTCCAAAAAAGCGACGGTTTTCCCAATATTTGATGAAATCGCTTAATCAAGGGGCATAACTCTTACCCACTAAAATTTTCAAAGTTGCAAAAATAGGGTTGTGACCCATCTAATTGCTCCTGGGACCATCACGAAGAACTTTTATCCATTTCCGAAGACCAAAAAAGTGCCGGTTTTCCCTAATTTGGGCGTAATCGCACTTATTAAAGCCTCGTAACCCTCAACGCGCAAGAATTCCAAGTCATCTAAGTCACCAAAAGTAGGGTTGTGGCATATCAAAATGTAGCTGAGATCATTTCGAACGACATAAGTTGGTCCAAAAATTCCAAAAAAGCGACGGTTTTCCCAATATTTGATGAAATCGCTTAATCAAGGGGCATAACTCTTACCCACTAAAATTTTCAAAGTTGCAAAAATAGGGTTGTGACCCATCTAATTGCTCCTGGGACCATCACGAAGAACTTTTATCCATTTCCGAAGACCAAAAAAGTGCCGGTTTTCCCTAATTTGGGCGTAATCGCACTTATTAAAGCCTCGTAACCCTCAACGCGCAAGAATTCCAAGTCATCTAAGTCACCAAAAGTAGGGTTGTGGCATATCAAAATGTAGCTGAGATCATTTCGAACGACATAAGTTGGTCCAAAAATTCCAAAAAAGCGACGGTTTTCCCAATATTTGATGAAATCGCTTAATCAAGGGGCATAACTCTTACCCACTAAAATTTTCAAAGTTGCAAAAATAGGGTTGTGACCCATATAATTGCTCCTGGGACCATCACGAAGAACTTTTATCCATTTCCGAAGACCAAAAAAGTGCCGGTTTTCCCTAATTTGGGCGTAATCGCACTTATTAAAGCCTCGTAACCCTCAACGCGCAAGAATTCCAAGTCATCTAAGTCACCAAAAGTAGGGTTGTGGCATATCAAAATGTAGCTGAGATCATTTCGAACGACATAAGTTGGTCCAAAAATTCCAAAAAAGCGACGGTTTTCCCAATATTTGATGAAATCGCTTAATCAAGGGGCATAACTCTTACCCACTAAAATTTTCAAAGTTGCAAAAATAGGGTTGTGACCCATCTAATTGCTCCTGGGACCATCACAAAGAACTTTTATCCATTTCCGAAGACCAAAAAAGTGCCGGTTTTCCCTAATTTGGGCGTAATCGCACTTATTAAAGCCTCGTAACCCTCAACGCGCAAGAATTCCAAGTCATCTAAGTCACCAAAAGTAGGGTTGTGGCATATCAAAATGTAGCTGAGATCATTTCGAACGACATAAGTTGGTCCAAAAATTCCAAAAAAGCGACGGTTTTCCCAATATTTGATGAAATCGCTTAATCAAGGGGCATAACTCTTACCCACTAAAATTTTCAAAGTTGCAAAAATAGGGTTGTGACCCATCTAATTGCTCCTGGGACCATCACGAAGAACTTTTATCCATTTCCGAAGACCAAAAAAGTGCCGGTTTTCCCTAATTTGGGCGTAATCGCACTTATTAAAGCCTCGTAACCCTCAACGCGCAAGAATTCCAAGTCATCTAAGTCACCAAAAGTAGGGTTGTGGCATATCAAAATGTAGCTGAGATCATTTCGAACGACATAAGTTGGTCCAAAAATTCCAAAAAAACGACGGTTTTCCCAATATTTGATGAAATCGCTTAATCAAGGGGCATAACTCTTACCCACTAAAATTTTCAAAGTTGCAAAAATAGGGTTGTGACCCATCTAATTGCTCCTGGGACCATCACGAAGAACTTTTATCCATTTCCGAAGACCAAAAAAGTGCCGGTTTTCCCTAATTTGGGCGTAATCGCACTTATTAAAGCATCGTAACCCTCAACGCGCAAGAATTCCAAGTCATCTAAGTCACCAAAAGTAGGGTTGTGGCATATCAAAATGTAGCTGAGATCATTTCGAACGACATAAGTTGGTCCAAAAATTCCAAAAAAGCGACGGTTTTCCCAATATTTGATGAAATCGCTTAATCAAGGGGCATAACTCTTACCCACTAAAATTTTCAAAGTTGCAAAAATAGGGTTGTGACCCATCTAATTGCTCCTGGGACCATCACGAAGAACTTTTATCCATTTCCGAAGACCAAAAAAGTGCCGGTTTTCCCTAATTTGGGCGTAATCGCACTTATTAAAGCCTCGTAACCCTCAACGCGCAAGAATTCCAAGTCATCTAAGTCACCAAAAGTAGGGTTGTGGCATATCAAAATGTAGCTGAGATCATTTCGAACGACATAAGTTGGTCCAAAAATTCCAAAAAAGCGACGGTTTTCCCAATATTTGATGAAATCGCTTAATCAAGGGGCATAACTCTTACCCACTAAAATTTTCAAAGTTGCAAAAATAGGGTTGTGACCCATCTAATTGCTCCTGGGACCATCACGAAGAACTTTTATCCATTTCCGAAGACCAAAAAAGTGCCGGTTTTCCCTAATTTGGGCGTAATCGCACTTATTAAAGCCTCGTAACCCTCAACGCGCAAGAATTCCAAGTCATCTAAGTCACCAAAAGTAGGGTTGTGGCATATCAAAATGTAGCTGAGATCATTTCGAACGACATAAGTTGGTCCAAAAATTCCAAAAAAACGACGGTTTTCCCAATATTTGATGAAATCGCTTAATCAAGGGGCATAACTCTTACCCACTAAAATTTTCAAAGTTGCAAAAATAGGGTTGTGACCCATCTAATTGCTCCTGGGACCATCACGAAGAACTTTTATCCATTTCCGAAGACCAAAAAAGTGACGGTTTTCCCTAATTTGGGCGTAATCGCACTTATTAAAGCATCGTAACCCTCAACGCGCAAGAATTCCAAGTCATCTAAGTCACCAAAAGTAGGGTTGTGGCATATCAAAATGTAGCTGAGATCATTTCGAACGACATAAGTTGGTCCAAAAATTCCAAAAAAGCGACGGTTTTCCCAATATTTGATGAAATCGCTTAATCAAGGGGCATAACTCTTACCCACTAAAATTTTCAAAGTTGCAAAAATAGGGTTGTGACCCATCTAATTGCTCCTGGGACCATCACGAAGAACTTTTATCCATTTCCGAAGACCAAAAAAGTGCCGGTTTTCCCTAATTTGGGCGTAATCGCACTTATTAAAGCCTCGTAACCCTCAACGCGCAAGAATTCCAAGTCATCTAAGTCACCAAAAGTAGGGTTGTGGCATATCAAAATGTAGCTGAGATCATTTCGAACGACATAAGTTGGTCCAAAAATTCCAAAAAAGCGACGGTTTTCCCAATATTTGATGAAATCGCTTAATCAAGGGGCATAACTCTTACCCACTAAAATTTTCAAAGTTGCAAAAATAGGGTTGTGACCCATCTAATTGCTCCTGGGACCATCACGAAGAACTTTTATCCATTTCCGAAGACCAAAAAAGTGCCGGTTTTCCCTAATTTGGGCGTAATCGCACTTATTAAAGCCTCGTAACCCTCAACGCGCAAGAATTCCAAGTCATCTAAGTCACCAAAAGTAGGGTTGTGGCATATCAAAATGTAGCTGAGATCATTTCGAACGACATAAGTTGGTCCAAAAATTCCAAAAAGCGACGGTGTTCCCAATATTTGATGAAATCGCTTAATCAAGGGGCATAACTCTTACCCACTAAAATTTTCAAAGTTGCAAAAATAGGGTTGTGACCCATCTAATTGCTCCTGGGACCATCACGAAGAACTTTTATCCATTTCCGAAGACCAAAAAAGTGCCGGTTTTCCCTAATTTGGGCGTAATCGCACTTATTAAAGCCTCGTAACCCTCAACGCGCAAGAATTCCAAGTCATCTAAGTCACCAAAAGTAGGGTTGTGGCATATCAAAATGTAGCTGAGATCATTTCGAACGACATAAGTTGGTCCAAAAATTCCAAAAAAGCGACGGTTTTCCCAATATTTGATGAAATCGCTTAATCAAGGGGCATAACTCTTACCCACTAAAATTTTCAAAGTTGCAAAAATAGGGTTGTGACCCATCTAATTGCTCCTGGGACCATCACGAAGAACTTTTATCCATTTCCGAAGACCAAAAAAGTGCCGGTTTTCCCTAATTTGGGCGTAATCGCACTTATTAAAGCCTCGTAACCCTCAACGCGCAAGAATTCCAAGTCATCTAAGTCACCAAAAGTAGGGTTGTGGCATATCAAAATGTAGCTGAGATCATTTCGAACGACATAAGTTGGTCCAAAAATTCCAAAAAAGCGACGGTTTTCCCAATATTTGATGAAATCGCTTAATCAAGGGGCATAACTCTTACCCACTAAAATTTTCAAAGTTGCAAAAATAGGGTTGTGACCCATCTAATTGCTACTGGGACCATCACGAAGAACTTTTATCCATTTCCGAAGACCAAAAAAGTGCCGGTTTTCCCTAATTTGGGCGTAATCGCACTTATTAAAGCCTCGTAACCCTCAACGCGCAAGAATTCCAAGTCATCTAAGTCACCAAAAGTAGGGTTGTGGCATATCAAAATGTAGCTGAGATCATTTCGAACGACATAAGTTGGTCCAAAAATTCCAAAAAAGCGACGGTTTTCCCAATATTTGATGAAATCGCTTAATCAAGGGGCATAACTCTTACCCACTAAAATTTTCAAAGTTGCAAAAATAGGGTTGTGACCCATCTAATTGCTCCTGGGACCATCACGAAGAACTTTTATCCATTTCCGAAGACCAAAAAAGTGCCGCTTTTCCCTAATTTGGGCGTAATCGCACTTATTAAAGCCTCGTAACCCTCAACGCGCAAGAATTCCAAGTCATCTAAGTCACCAAAAGTAGGGTTGTGGCATATCAAAATGTAGCTGAGATCATTTCGAACGACATAAGTTGGTCCAAAAATTCCAAAAAAGCGACGGTTTTCCCAATATTTGATGAAATCGCTTAATCAAGGGGCATAACTCTTACCCACTAAAATTTTCAAAGTTGCAAAAATAGGGTTGTGACCCATCTAATTGCTCCTGGGACCATCACGAAGAACTTTTATCCATTTCCGAAGACCAAAACAGTGCCGGTTTTCCCTAATTTGGGCGTAATCGCACTTATTAAAGCCTCGTAACCCTCAACGCGCAAGAATTCCAAGTCATCTAAGTCACCAAAAGTAGGGTTGTGGCATATCAAAATGTAGCTGAGATCATTTCGAACGACATAAGTTGGTCCAAAAATTCCAAAAAAGCGACGGTTTTCCCAATATTTGATGAAATCGCTTAATCAAGGGGCATAACTCTTACCCACTAAAATTTTCAAAGTTGCAAAAATAGGGTTGTGACCCATCTAATTGCTCCTGGGACCATCACGAAGAACTTTTATCCATTTCCGAAGACCAAAAAAGTGCCGGTTTTCCCTAATTTGGGCGTAATCGCACTTATTAAAGCCTCGTAACCCTCAACGCGCAAGAATTCCAAGTCATCTAAGTCACCAAAAGTAGGGTTGTGGCATATCAAAATGTAGCTGAGATCATTTCGAACGACATAAGTTGGTCCAAAAATTCCAAAAAAGCGACGGTTTTCCCAATATTTGATGAAATCGCTTAATCAAGGGGCATAACTCTTACCCACTAAAATTTTCAAAGTTGCAAAAATAGGGTTGTGACCCATCTAATTGCTCCTGGGACCATCACGAAGAACTTTTATCCATTTCCGAAGACCAAAAAAGTGCCGGTTTTCCCTAATTTGGGCGTAATCGCACTTATTAAAGCCTCGTAACCCTCAACGCGCAAGAATTCCAAGTCATCTAAGTCACCAAAAGTAGGGTTGTGGCATATCAAAATGTAGCTGAGATCATTTCGAACGACATAAGTTGGTCCAAAAATTCCAAAAAAGCGACGGTTTTCCCAATATTTGATGAAATCGCTTAATCAAGGGGCATAACTCTTACCCACTAAAATTTTCAAAGTTGCAAAAATAGGGTTGTGACCCATATAATTGCTCCTGGGACCATCACAAAGAACTTTTATCCATTTCCGAAGACCAAAAAAGTGCCGGTTTTCCCTAATTTGGGCGTAATCGCACTTATTAAAGCCTCGTAACCCTCAACGCGCAAGAATTCCAAGTCATCTAAGTCACCAAAAGTAGGGTTGTGGCATATCAAAATGTAGCTGAGATCATTTCGAACGACATAAGTTGGTCCAAAAATTCCAAAAAAGCGACGGTTTTCCCAATATTTGATGAAATCGCTTAATCAAGGGGCATAACTCTTACCCACTAAAATTTTCAAAGTTGCAAAAATAGGGTTGTGACCCATCTAATTGCTCCTGGGACCATCACGAAGAACTTTTATCCATTTCCGAAGACCAAAAAAGTGCCGGTTTTCCCTAATTTGGGCGTAATCGCACTTATTAAAGCCTCGTAACCCTCAACGCGCAAGAATTCCAAGTCATCTAAGTCACCAAAAGTAGGGTTGTGGCATATCAAAATGTAGCTGAGATCATTTCGAACGACATAAGTTGGTCCAAAAATTCCAAAAAAGCGACGGTTTTCCCAATATTTGATGAAATCGCTTAATCAAGGGGCATAACTCTTACCCACTAAAATTTTCAAAGTTGCAAAAATAGGGTTGTGACCCATCTAATTGCTCCTGGGACCATCACGAAGAACTTTTATCCATTTCCGAAGACCAAAAAAGTGCCGGTTTTCCCTAATTTGGGCGTAATCGCACTTATTAAAGCCTCGTAACCCTCAACGCGCAAGAATTCCAAGTCATCTAAGTCACCAAAAGTAGGGTTGTGGCATATCAAAATGTAGCTGAGATCATTTCGAACGACATAAGTTGGTCCAAAAATTCCAAAAAAGCGACGGTTTTCCCAATATTTGATGAAATCGCTTAATCAAGGGGCATAACTCTTACCCACTAAAATTTTCAAAGTTGCAAAAATAGGGTTGTGACCCATCTAATTGCTCCTGGGACCATCACGAAGAACTTTTATCCATTTCCGAAGACCAAAAAAGTGCCGGTTTTCCCTAATTTGGGCGTAATCGCACTTATTAAAGCCTCGTAACCCTCAACGCGCAAGAATTCCAAGTCATCTAAGTCACCAAAAGTAGGGTTGTGGCATATCAAAATGTAGCTGAGATCATTTCGAACGACATAAGTTGGTCCAAAAATTCCAAAAAAGCGACGGTTTTCCCAATATTTGATGAAATCGCTTAATCAAGGGGCATAACTCTTACCCACTAAAATTTTCAAAGTTGCAAACATAGGGTTGTGACCCATCTAATTGCTCCTGGGACCATCACGAAGAACTTTTATCCATTTCCGAAGACCAAAAAAGTGCCGGTTTTCCCTAATTTGGGCGTAATCGCACTTATTAAAGCCTCGTAACCCTCAACGCGCAAGAATTCCAAGTCATCTAAGTCACCAAAAGTAGGGTTGTGGCATATCAAAATGTAGCTGAGATCATTTCGAACGACATAAGTTGGTCCAAAAATTCCAAAAAAGCGACGGTTTTCCCAATATTTGATGAAATCGCTTAATCAAGGGGCATAACTATTACCCACTAAAATTTTCAAATTTGCAAAAATAGGGTTGTGACCCATCTAATTGCTCCTGGGACCATCACAAAGAACTTTTATCCATTTCCGAAGACCAAAAAAGTGCCGGTTTTCCCTAATTTGGGCGTAATCGCACTTATTAAAGCCTCGTAACCCTCAACGCGCAAGAATTCCAAGTCATCTAAGTCACCAAAAGTAGGGTTGTGGCATATCAAAATGTAGCTGAGATCATTTCGAACGACATAAGTTGGTCCAAAAATTCCAAAAAAGCGACGGTTTTCCCAATATTTGATGAAATCGCTTAATCAAGGGGCATAACTCTTACCCACTAAAATTTTCAAAGTTGCAAAAATAGGGTTGTGACCCATCTAATTGCTCCTGGGACCATCACGAAGAACTTTTATCCATTTCCGAAGACCAAAAAAGTGCCGGTTTTCCCTAATTTGGGCGTAATCGCACTTATTAAAGCCTCGTAACCCTCAACGCGCAAGAATTCCAAGTCATCTAAGTCACCAAAAGTAGGGTTGTGGCATATCAAAATGTAGCTGAGATCATTTCGAACGACATAAGTTGGTCCAAAAATTCCAAAAAAGCAACGGTTTTCCCAATATTTGATGAAATCGCTTAATCAAGGGGCATAACTCTTACCCACTAAAATTTTCAAAGTTGCAAAAATAGGGTTGTGACCCATCTAATTGCTCCTGGGACCATCACGAAGAACTTTTATCCATTTCCGAAGACCAAAAAAGTGCCGGTTTTCCCTAATTTGGGCGTAATCGCACTTATTAAAGCCTCGTAACCCTCAACGCGCAAGAATTCCAAGTCATCTAAGTCACCAAAAGTAGGGTTGTGGCATATCAAAATGTAGCTGAGATCATTTCGAACGACATAAGTTGGTCCAAAAATTCCAAAAAAGCGACGGTTTTCCCAATATTTGATGAAATCGCTTAATCAAGGGGCATAACTCTTACCCACTAAAATTTTCAAAGTTGCAAAAATAGGGTTGTGACCCATCTAATTGCTCCTGGGACCATCACGAAGAACTTTTATCCATTTCCGAAGACCAAAAAAGTGCCGGTTTTCCCTAATTTGGGCGTAATCGCACTTATTAAAGCCTCGTAACCCTCAACGCGCAAGAATTCCAAGTCATCTAAGTCACCAAAAGTAGGGTTGTGGCATATCAAAATGTAGCTGAGATCATTTCGAACGACATAAGTTGGTCCAAAAATTCCAAAAAAGCGACGGTTTTCCCAATATTTGATGAAATCGCTTAATCAAGGGGCATAACTCTTACCCACTAAAATTTTCAAAGTTGCAAAAATAGGGTTGTGACCCATCTAATTGCTCCTGGGACCATCACGAAGAACTTTTATCCATTTCCGAAGACCAAAAAAGTGCCGGTTTTCCCTAATTTGGGCGTAATCGCACTTATTAAAGCCTCGTAACCCTCAACGCGCAAGAATTCCAAGTCATCTAAGTCACCAAAAGTAGGGTTGTGGCATATCAAAATGTAGCTGAGATCATTTCGAACGACATAAGTTGGTCCAAAAATTCCAAAAAAGCGACGGTTTTCCCAATATTTGATGAAATCGCTTAATCAAGGGGCATAACTCTTACCCACTAAAATTTTCAAAGTTGCAAAAATAGGGTTGTGACCCATCTAATTGCTCCTGGGACCATCACGAAGAACTTTTATCCATTTCCGAAGACCAAAAAAGTGCCGGTTTTCCCTAATTTGGGCGTAATCGCACTTATTAAAGCCTCGTAACCCTCAACGCGCAAGAATTCCAAGTCATCTAAGTCACCAAAAGTAGGGTTGTGGCATATCAAAATGTAGCTGAGATCATTTCGAACGACATAAGTTGGTCCAAAAATTCCAAAAAAGCGACGGTTTTCCCAATATTTGATGAAATCGCTTAATCAAGGGGCATAACTCTTACCCACTAAAATTTTCAAAGTTGCAAAAATAGGGTTGTGACCCATCTAATTGCTCCTGGGACCATCACGAAGAACTTTTATCCATTTCCGAAGACCAAAAAAGTGCCGGTTTTCCCTAATTTGGGCGTAATCGCACTTATTAAAGCCTCGTAACCCTCAACGCGCAAGAATTCCAAGTCATCTAAGTCACCAAAAGTAGGGTTGTGGCATATCAAAATGTAGCTGAGATCATTTCGAACGACATAAGTTGGTCCAAAAATTCCAAAAAAGCGACGGTTTTCCCAATATTTGATGAAATCGCTTAATCAAGGGGCATAACTCTTACCCACTAAAATTTTCAAAGTTGCAAAAATAGGGTTGTGACCCATCTAATTGCTCCTGGGACCATCACGAAGAACTTTTATCCATTTCCGAAGACCAAAAAAGTGCCGGTTTTCCCTAATTTGGGCGTAATCGCACTTATTAAAGCCTCGTAACCCTCAACGCGCAAGAATTCCAAGTCATCTAAGTCACCAAAAGTAGGGTTGTGGCATATCAAAATGTAGCTGAGATCATTTCGAACGACATAAGTTGGTCCAAAAATTCCAAAAAAGCGACGGTTTTCCCAATATTTGATGAAATCGCTTAATCAAGGGGCATAACTCTTACCCACTAAAATTTTCAAAGTTGCAAAAATAGGGTTGTGACCCATCTAATTGCTCCTGGGACCATCACGAAGAACTTTTATCCATTTCCGAAGACCAAAAAAGTGCCGGTTTTCCCTAATTTGGGCGTAATCGCACTTATTAAAGCCTCGTAACCCTCAACGCGCAAGAATTCCAAGTCATCTAAGTCACCAAAAGTAGGGTTGTGGCATATCAAAATGTAGCTGAGATCATTTCGAACGACATAAGTTGGTCCAAAAATTCCAAAAAAGCGACGGTTTTCCCAATATTTGATGAAATCGCTTAATCAAGGGGCATAACTCTTACCCACTAAAATTTTCAAAGTTGCAAAAATAGGGTTGTGACCCATCTAATTGCTCCTGGGACCATCACGAAGAACTTTTATCCATTTCCGAAGACCAAAAAAGTGCCGGTTTTCCCTAATTTGGGCGTAATCGCACTTATTAAAGCCTCGTAACCCTCAACGCGCAAGAATTCCAAGTCATCTAAGTCACCAAAAGTAGGGTTGTGGCATATCAAAATGTAGCTGAGATCATTTCGAACGACATAAGTTGGTCCAAAAATTCCAAAAAAGCGACGGTTTTCCCAATATTTGATGAAATCGCTTAATCAAGGGGCATAACTCTTACCCACTAAAATTTTCAAAGTTGCAAAAATAGGGTTGTGACCCATCTAATTGCTCCTGGGACCATCACGAAGAACTTTTATCCATTTCCGAAGACCAAAAAAGTGCTGGTTTTCCCTAATTTGGGCGTAATCGCACTTATTAAAGCCTCGTAACCCTCAACGCGCAAGAATTCCAAGTCATCTAAGTCACCAAAAGTAGGGTTGTGGCATATCAAAATGTAGCTGAGATCATTTCGAACGACATAAGTTGGTCCAAAAATTCCAAAAAAGCGACGGTTTTCCCAATATTTGATGAAATCGCTTAATCAAGGGGCATAACTCTTACCCACTAAAATTTTCAAAGTTGCAAAAATAGGGTTGTGACCCATCTAATTGCTCCTGGGACCATCACGAAGAACTTTTATCCATTTCCGAAGACCAAAAAAGTGCCGGTTTTCCCTAATTTGGGCGTAATCGCACTTATTAAAGCCTCGTAACCCTCAACGCGCAAGAATTCCAAGTCATCTAAGTCACCAAAAGTAGGGTTGTGGCATATCAAAATGTAGCTGAGATCATTTCGAACGACATAAGTTGGTCCAAAAATTCCAAAAAAGCGACGGTTTTCCCAATATTTGATGAAATCGCTTAATCAAGGGGCATAACTCTTACCCACTAAAATTTTCAAAGTTGCAAAAATAGGGTTGTGACCCATCTAATTGCTCCTGGGACCATCACGAAGAACTTTTATCCATTTCCGAAGACCAAAAAAGTGCCGGTTTTCCCTAATTTGGGCGTAATCGCACTTATTAAAGCCTCGTAACCCTCAACGCGCAAGAATTCCAAGTCATCTAAGTCACCAAAAGTAGGGTTGTGGCATATCAAAATGTAGCTGAGATCATTTCGAACGACATAAGTTGGTCCAAAAATTCCAAAAAAGCGACGGTTTTCCCAATATTTGATGAAATCGCTTAATCAAGGGGCATAACTCTTACCCACTAAAATTTTCAAAGTTGCAAAAATAGGGTTGTGACCCATCTAATTGCTCCTGGGACCATCACGAAGAACTTTTATCCATTTCCGAAGACCAAAAAAGTGCCGGTTTTCCCTAATTTGGGCGTAATCGCACTTATTAAAGCCTCGTAACCCTCAACGCGCAAGAATTCCAAGTCATCTAAGTCACCAAAAGTAGGGTTGTGGCATATCAAAATGTAGCTGAGATCATTTCGAACGACATAAGTTGGTCCAAAAATTCCAAAAAAGCGACGGTTTTCCCAATATTTGATGAAATCGCTTAATCAAGGGGCATAACTCTTACCCACTAAAATTTTCAAAGTTGCAAAAATAGGGTTGTGACCCATCTAATTGCTCCTGGGACCATCACGAAGAACTTTTATCCATTTCCGAAGACCAAAAAAGTGCCGGTTTTCCCTAATTTGGGCGTAATCGCACTTATTAAAGCCTCGTAACCCTCAACGCGCAAGAATTCCAAGTCATCTAAGTCACCAAAAGTAGGGTTGTGGCATATCAAAATGTAGCTGAGATCATTTCGAACGACATAAGTTGGTCCAAAAATTCCAAAAAAGCGACGGTTTTCCCAATATTTGATGAAATCGCTTAATCAAGGGGCATAACTCTTACCCACTAAAATTTTCAAAGTTGCAAAAATAGGGTTGTGACCCATCTAATTGCTCCTGGGACCATCACGAAGAACTTTTATCCATTTCCGAAGACCAAAAAAGTGCTGGTTTTCCCTAATTTGGGCGTAATCGCACTTATTAAAGCCTCGTAACCCTCAACGCGCAAGAATTCCAAGTCATCTAAGTCACCAAAAGTAGGGTTGTGGCATATCAAAATGTAGCTGAGATCATTTCGAACGACATAAGTTGGTCCAAAAATTCCAAAAAAGCGACGGTTTTCCCAATATTTGATGAAATCGCTTAATCAAGGGGCATAACTCTTACCCACTAAAATTTTCAAAGTTGCAAAAATAGGGTTGTGACCCATCTAATTGCTCCTGGGACCATCACGAAGAACTTTTATCCATTTCCGAAGACCAAAAAAGTGCCGGTTTTCCCTAATTTGGGCGTAATCGCACTTATTAAAGCCTCGTAACCCTCAACGCGCAAGAATTCCAAGTCATCTAAGTCACCAAAAGTAGGGTTGTGGCATATCAAAATGTAGCTGAGATCATTTCGAACGACATAAGTTGGTCCAAAAATTCCAAAAAAGCGACGGTTTTCCCAATATTTGATGAAATCGCTTAATCAAGGGGCATAACTCTTACCCACTAAAATTTTCAAAGTTGCAAAAATAGGGTTGTGACCCATCTAATTGCTCCTGGGACCATCACGAAGAACTTTTATCCATTTCCGAAGACCAAAAAAGTGCCGGTTTTCCCTAATTTGGGCGTAATCGCACTTATTAAAGCCTCGTAACCCTCAACGCGCAAGAATTCCAAGTCATCTAAGTCACCAAAAGTAGGGTTGTGGCATATCAAAATGTAGCTGAGATCATTTCGAACGACATAAGTTGGTCCAAAAATTCCAAAAAAGCGACGGTTTTCCCAATATTTGATGAAATCGCTTAATCAAGGGGCATAACTCTTACCCACTAAAATTTTCAAAGTTGCAAAAATAGGGTTGTGACCCATCTAATTGCTCCTGGGACCATCACGAAGAACTTTTATCCATTTCCGAAGACCAAAAAAGTGCCGGTTTTCCCTAATTTGGGCGTAATCGCACTTATTAAAGCCTCGTAACCCTCAACGCGCAAGAATTCCAAGTCATCTAAGTCACCAAAAGTAGGGTTGTGGCATATCAAAATGTAGCTGAGATCATTTCGAACGACATAAGTTGGTCCAAAAATTCCAAAAAAGCGACGGTTTTCCCAATATTTGATGAAATCGCTTAATCAAGGGGCATAACTCTTACCCACTAAAATTTTCAAAGTTGCAAAAATAGGGTTGTGACCCATCTAATTGCTCCTGGGACCATCACGAAGAACTTTTATCCATTTCCGAAGACCAAAAAAGTGCCGGTTTTCCCTAATTTGGGCGTAATCGCACTTATTAAAGCCTCGTAACCCTCAACGCGCAAGAATTCCAAGTCATCTAAGTCACCAAAAGTAGGGTTGTGGCATATCAAAATGTAGCTGAGATCATTTCGAACGACATAAGTTGGTCCAAAAATTCCAAAAAAGCGACGGTTTTCCCAATATTTGATGAAATCGCTTAATCAAGGGGCATAACTCTTACCCACTAAAATTTTCAAAGTTGCAAAAATAGGGTTGTGACCCATCTAATTGCTCCTGGGACCATCACGAAGAACTTTTATCCATTTCCGAAGACCAAAAAAGTGCCGGTTTTCCCTAATTTGGGCGTAATCGCACTTATTAAAGCCTCGTAACCCTCAACGCGCAAGAATTCCAAGTCATCTAAGTCACCAAAAGTAGGGTTGTGGCATATCAAAATGTAGCTGAGATCATTTCGAACGACATAAGTTGGTCCAAAAATTCCAAAAAAGCGACGGTTTTCCCAATATTTGATGAAATCGCTTAATCAAGGGGCATAACTCTTACCCACTAAAATTTTCAAAGTTGCAAAAATAGGGTTGTGACCCATCTAATTGCTCCTGGGACCATCACGAAGAACTTTTATCCATTTCCGAAGACCAAAAAAGTGCTGGTTTTCCCTAATTTGGGCGTAATCGCACTTATTAAAGCCTCGTAACCCTCAACGCGCAAGAATTCCAAGTCATCTAAGTCACCAAAAGTAGGGTTGTGGCATATCAAAATGTAGCTGAGATCATTTCGAACGACATAAGTTGGTCCAAAAATTCCAAAAAAGCGACGGTTTTCCCAATATTTGATGAAATCGCTTAATCAAGGGGCATAACTCTTACCCACTAAAATTTTCAAAGTTGCAAAAATAGGGTTGTGACCCATCTAATTGCTCCTGGGACCATCACGAAGAACTTTTATCCATTTCCGAAGACCAAAAAAGTGCCGGTTTTCCCTAATTTGGGCGTAATCGCACTTATTAAAGCCTCGTAACCCTCAACGCGCAAGAATTCCAAGTCATCTAAGTCACCAAAAGTAGGGTTGTGGCATATCAAAATGTAGCTGAGATCATTTCGAACGACATAAGTTGGTCCAAAAATTCCAAAAAAGCGACGGTTTTCCCAATATTTGATGAAATCGCTTAATCAAGGGGCATAACTCTTACCCACGAAAATTTTCAAAGTTGCAAAAATAGGGTTGTGACCCATCTAATTGCTCCTGGGACCATCACGAAGAACTTTTATCCATTTCCGAAGATCAAAAAAGTGCCGGTTTTCCCTAATTTGGGCGTAATCGCACTTATTAAAGCCTCGTAACCCTCAACGCGCAAGAATTCCAAGTCATCTAAGTCACCAAAAGTAGGGTTGTGGCATATCAAAATGTAGCTGAGATCATTTCGAACGACATAAGTTGGTCCAAAAATTCCAAAAAAGCGACGGTTTTCCCAATATTTGATGAAATCGCTTAATCAAGGGGCATAACTCTTACCCACTAAAATTTTCAAAGTTGCAAAAATAGGGTTGTGACCCATCTAATTGCTCCTGGGACCATCACGAAGAACTTTTATCCATTTCCGAAGACCAAAAAAGTGCCGGTTTTCCCTAATTTGGGCGTAATCGCACTTATTAAAGCCTCGTAACCCTCAACGCGCAAGAATTCCAAGTCATCTAAGTCACCAAAAGTAGGGTTGTGGCATATCAAAATGTAGCTGAGATCATTTCGAACGACATAAGTTGGTCCAAAAATTCCAAAAAAGCGACGGTTTTCCCAATATTTGATGAAATCGCTTAATCAAGGGGCATAACTCTTACCCACTAAAATTTTCAAAGTTGCAAAAATAGGGTTGTGACCCATCTAATTGCTCCTGGGACCATCACGAAGAACTTTTATCCATTTCCGAAGACCAAAAAAGTGCCGGTTTTCCCTAATTTGGGCGTAATCGCACTTATTAAAGCCTCGTAACCCTCAACGCGCAAGAATTCCAAGTCATCTAAGTCACCAAAAGTAGGGTTGTGGCATATCAAAATGTAGCTGAGATCATTTCGAACGACATAAGTTGGTCCAAAAATTCCAAAAAAGCGACGGTTTTCCCAATATTTGATGAAATCGCTTAATCAAGGGGCATAACTCTTACCCACTAAAATTTTCAAAGTTGCAAAAATAGGGTTGTGACCCATCTAATTGCTCCTGGGACCATCACGAAGAACTTTTATCCATTTCCGAAGACCAAAAAAGTGCCGGTCTTCCCTAATTTGGGCGTAATCGCACTTATTAAAGCCTCGTAACCCTCAACGCGCAAGAATTCCAAGTCATCTAAGTCACCAAAAGTAGGGTTGTGGCATATCAAAATGTAGCTGAGGTCATTTCGAACGACATAAGTTGGTCCAAAAATTCCAAAAAAGCGACGGTTTTCCCAATATTTGATGAAATCGCTTAATCAAGGGGCATAACTCTTACCCACTAAAATTTTCAAAGTTGCAAAAATAGGGTTGTGACCCATCTAATTGCTCCTGGGACCATCACGAAGAACTTTTATCCATTTCAGAAGACCAAAAAAGTGCCGGTTTTCCCTAATTTGGGCGTAATCGCACTTATTAAAGCCTCGTAACCCTCAACGCGCAAGAATTCCAAGTCATCTAAGTCACCAAAAGTAGGGTTGTGGCATATCAAAATGTAGCTGAGATCATTTCGAACGACATAAGTTGGTCCAAAAATTCCAAAAAAGCGACGGTTTTCCCAATATTTGATGAAATCGCTTAATCAAGGGGCATAACTCTTACCCACTAAAATTTTCAAAGTTGCAAAAATAGGGTTGTGACCCATCTAATTGCTCCTGGGACCATCACGAAGAACTTTTATCCATTTCCGAAGACCAAAAAAGTGCCGGTTTTCCCTAATTTGGGCGTAATCGCACTTATTAAAGCCTCGTAACCCTCAACGCGCAAGAATTCCAAGTCATCTAAGTCACCAAAAGTAGGGTTGTGGCATATCAAAATGTAGCTGAGATCATTTCGAACGACATAAGTTGGTCCAAAAATTCCAAAAAAGCGACGGTTTTCCCAATATTTGATGAAATCGCTTAATCAAGGGGCATAACTCTTACCCACTAAAATTTTCAAAGTTGCAAAAATAGGGTTGTGACCCATCTAATTGCTCCTGGGACCATCACGAAGAACTTTTATCCATTTCCGAAGACCAAAAAAGTGCCGGTTTTCCCTAATTTGGGCGTAATCGCACTTATTAAAGCCTCGTAACCCTCAACGCGCAAGAATTCCAAGTCATCTAAGTCACCAAAAGTAGGGTTGTGGCATATCAAAATGTAGCTGAGATCATTTCGAACGACATAAGTTGGTCAAAAAATTCCAAAAAAACGACGGTTTTCCCAATATTTGATGAAATCGCTTAATCAAGGGGCATAACTCTTACCCACTAAAATTTTCAAAGTTGCAAAAATAGGGTTGTGACCCATCTAATTGCTCCTGGGACCATCACGAAGAACTTTTATCCATTTCCGAAGACCAAAAAAGTGCCGGTTTTCCCTAATTTGGGCGTAATCGCACTTATTAAAGCCTCGTAACCCTCAACGCGCAAGAATTCCAAGTCATCTAAGTCACCAAAAGTAGGGTTGTGGCATATCAAAATGTAGCTGAGATCATTTCGAACGACATAAGTTGGTCCAAAAATTCCAAAAAAGCGACGGTTTTCCCAATATTTGATGAAATCGCTTAATCAAGGGGCATAACTCTTACCCACTAAAATTTTCAAAGTTGCAAAAATAGGGTTGTGACCCATCTAATTCCTCCTGGGACCATCACGAAGAACTTTTATCCATTTCCGAAGACCAAAAAAGTGCCGGTTTTCCCTAATTTGGGCGTAATCGCACTTATTAAAGCCTCGTAACCCTCAACGCGCAAGAATTCCAAGTCATCTAAGTCACCAAAAGTAGGGTTGTGGCATATCAAAATGTAGCTGAGATCATTTCGAACGACATAAGTTGGTCCAAAAATTCCAAAAAAGCGACGGTTTTCCCAATATTTGATGAAATCGCTTAATCAAGGGGCATAACTCTTACCCACTAAAATTTTCAAAGTTGCAAAAATAGGGTTGTGACCCATCTAATTGCTCCTGGGACCATCACGAAGAACTTTTATCCATTTCCGAAGACCAAAAAAGTGCCGGTTTTCCCTAATTTGGGCGTAATCGCACTTATTAAAGCCTCGTAACCCTCAACGCGCAAGAATTCCAAGTCATCTAAGTCACCAAAAGTAGGGTTGTGGCATATCAAAATGTAGCTGAGATCATTTCGAACGACATAAGTTGGTCCAAAAATTCCAAAAAAGCGACGGTTTTCCCAATATTTGATGAAATCGCTTAATCAAGGGGCATAACTCTTACCCACTAAAATTTTCAAAGTTGCAAAAATAGGGTTGTGACCCATCTAATTGCTCCTGGGACCATCACGAAGAACTTTTATCCATTTCCGAAGACCAAAAAAGTGCCGGTTTTCCCTAATTTGGGCGTAATCGCACTTATTAAAGCCTCGTAACCCTCAACGCGCAAGAATTCCAAGTCATCTAAGTCACCAAAAGTAGGGTTGTGGCATATCAAAATGTAGCTGAGATCATTTCGAACGACATAAGTTGGTCCAAAAATTCCAAAAAAGCGACGGTTTTCCCAATATTTGATGAAATCGCTTAATCAAGGGGCATAACTCTTACCCACTAAAATTTTCAAAGTTGCAAAAATAGGGTTGTGACCCATCTAATTCCTCCTGGGACCATCACGAAGAACTTTTATCCATTTCCGAAGACCAAAAAAGTGCCGGTTTTCCCTAATTTGGGCGTAATCGCACTTATTAAAGCCTCGTAACCCTCAACGCGCAAGAATTCCAAGTCATCTAAGTCACCAAAAGTAGGGTTGTGGCATATCAAAATGTAGCTGAGATCATTTCGAACGACATAAGTTGGTCCAAAAATTCCAAAAAAGCGACGGTTTTCCCAATATTTGATGAAATCGCTTAATCAAGGGGCATAACTCTTACCCACTAAAATTTTCAAAGTTGCAAAAATAGGGTTGTGACCCATCTAATTGCTCCTGGGACCATCACGAAGAACTTTTATCCATTTCCGAAGACCAAAAAAGTGCCGGTTTTCCCTAATTTGGGCGTAATCGCACTTATTAAAGCCTCGTAACCCTCAACGCGCAAGAATTCCAAGTCATCTAAGTCACCAAAAGTAGGGTTGTGGCATATCAAAATGTAGCTGAGATCATTTCGAACGACATAAGTTGGTCCAAAAATTCCAAAAAAGCGACGGTTTTCCCAATATTTGATGAAATCGCTTAATCAAGGGGCATAACTCTTACCCACTAAAATTTTCAAAGTTGCAAAAATAGGGTTGTGACCCATCTAATTGCTCCTGGGACCATCACGAAGAACTTTTATCCATTTCCGAAGACCAAAAAAGTGCCGGTTTTCCCTAATTTGGGCGTAATCGCACTTATTAAAGCCTCGTAACCCTCAACGCGCAAGAATTCCAAGTCATCTAAGTCACCAAAAGTAGGGTTGTGGCATATCAAAATGTAGCTGAGATCATTTCGAACGACATAAGTTGGTCCAAAAATTCCAAAAAAGCGACGGTTTTCCCAATATTTGATGAAATCGCTTAATCAAGGGGCATAACTCTTACCCACTAAAATTTTCAAAGTTGCAAAAATAGGGTTGTGACCCATCTAATTGCTCCTGGGACCATCACGAAGAACTTTTATCCATTTCCGAAGACCAAAAAAGTGCCGGTTTTCCCTAATTTGGGCGTAATCGCACTTATTAAAGCCTCGTAACCCTCAACGCGCAAGAATTCCAAGTCATCTAAGTCACCAAAAGTAGGGTTGTGGCATATCAAAATGTAGCTGAGATCATTTCGAACGACATAAGTTGGTCCAAAAATTCCAAAAAAGCGACGGTTTTCCCAATATTTGATGAAATCGCTTAATCAAGGGGCATAACTCTTACCCACTAAAATTTTCAAAGTTGCAAAAATAGGGTTGTGACCAATCTAATTGCTCCTGGGACCATCACGAAGAACTTTTATCCATTTCCGAAGACCAAAAAAGTGCCGGTTTTCCCTAATTTGGGCGTAATCGCACTTATTAAAGCCTCGTAACCCTCAACGCGCAAGAATTCCAAGTCATCTAAGTCACCAAAAGTAGGGTTGTGGCATATCAAAATGTAGCTGAGATCATTTCGAACGACATAAGTTGGTCCAAAAATTCCAAAAAAGCGACGGTTTTCCCAATATTTGATGAAATCGCTTAATCAAGGGGCATAACTCTTACCCACTAAAATTTTCAAAGTTGCAAAAATAGGGTTGTGACCCATCTAATTGCTCCTGGGACCATCACGAAGAACTTTTATCCATTTCCGAAGACCAAAAAAGTGCCGGTTTTCCCTAATTTGGGCGTAATCGCACTTATTAAAGCCTCGTAACCCTCAACGCGCAAGAATTCCAAGTCATCTAAGTCACCAAAAGTAGGGTTGTGGCATATCAAAATGTAGCTGAGATCATTTCGAACGACATAAGTTGGTCCAAAAATTCCAAAAAAGCGACGGTTTTCCCAATATTTGATGAAATCGCTTAATCAAGGGGCATAACTCTTACCCACTAAAATTTTCAAAGTTGCAAAAATAGGGTTGTGACCCATCTAATTGCTCCTGGGACCATCACGAAGAACTTTTATCCATTTCCGAAGACCAAAAAAGTGCCGGTTTTCCCTAATTTGGGCGTAATCGCACTTATTAAAGCCTCGTAACCCTCAACGCGCAAGAATTCCAAGTCATCTAAGTCACCAAAAGTAGGGTTGTGGCATATCAAAATGTAGCTGAGATCATTTCGAACGACATAAGTTGGTCCAAAAATTCCAAAAAAGCGACGGTTTTCCCAATATTTGATGAAATCGCTTAATCAAGGGGCATAACTCTTACCCACTAAAATTTTCAAAGTTGCAAAAATAGGGTTGTGACCCATCTAATTGCTCCTGGGACCATCACGAAGAACTTTTATCCATTTCCGAAGACCAAAAAAGTGCCGGTTTTCCCTAATTTGGGCGTAATCGCACTTATTAAAGCCTCGTAACCCTCAACGCGCAAGAATTCCAAGTCATCTAAGTCACCAAAAGTAGGGTTGTGGCATATCAAAATGTAGCTGAGATCATTTCGAACGACATAAGTTGGTCCAAAAATTCCAAAAAAGCGACGGTTTTCCCAATATTTGATGAAATCGCTTAATCAAGGGGCATAACTCTTACCCACTAAAATTTTCAAAGTTGCAAAAATAGGGTTGTGACCCATCTAATTGCTCCTGGGACCATCACGAAGAACTTTTATCCATTTCCGAAGACCAAAAAAGTGCCGGTTTTCCCTAATTTGGGCGTAATCGCACTTATTAAAGCCTCGTAACCCTCAACGCGCAAGAATTCCAAGTCATCTAAGTCACCAAAAGTAGGGTTGTGGCATATCAAAATGTAGCTGAGATCATTTCGAACGACATAAGTTGGTCCAAAAATTCCAAAAAAGCGACGGTTTTCCCAATATTTGATGAAATCGCTTAATCAAGGGGCATAACTCTTACCCACTAAAATTTTCAAAGTTGCAAAAATAGGGTTGTGACCAATCTAATTGCTCCTGGGACCATCACGAAGAACTTTTATCCATTTCCGAAGACCAAAAAAGTGCCGGTTTTCCCTAATTTGGGCGTAATCGCACTTATTAAAGCCTCGTAACCCTCAACGCGCAAGAATTCCAAGTCATCTAAGTCACCAAAAGTAGGGTTGTGGCATATCAAAATGTAGCTGAGATCATTTCGAACGACATAAGTTGGTCCAAAAATTCCAAAAAAGCGACGGTTTTCCCAATATTTGATGAAATCGCTTAATCAAGGGGCATAACTCTTACCCACTAAAATTTTCAAAGTTGCAAAAATAGGGTTGTGACCCATCTAATTGCTCCTGGGACCATCACGAAGAACTTTTATCCATTTCCGAAGACCAAAAAAGTGCCGGTTTTCCCTAATTTGGGCGTAATCGCACTTATTAAAGCCTCGTAACCCTCAACGCGCAAGAATTCCAAGTCATCTAAGTCACCAAAAGTAGGGTTGTGGCATATCAAAATGTAGCTGAGATCATTTCGAACAACATAAGTTGGTCCAAAAATTCCAAAAAAGCGACGGTTTTCCCAATATTTGATGAAATCGCTTAATCAAGGGGCATAACTCTTACCCACTAAAATTTTCAAAGTTGCAAAAATAGGGTTGTGACCCATCTAATTGCTCCTGGGACCATCACGAAGAACTTTTATCCATTTCCGAAGACCAAAAAAGTGCCGGTTTTCCCTAATTTGGGCGTAATCGCACTTATTAAAGCCTCGTAACCCTCAACGCTCAAGAATTCCAAGTCATCTAAGTCACCAAAAGTAGGGTTGTGGCATATCAAAATGTAGCTGAGATCATTTCGAACGACATAAGTTGGTCCAAAAATTCCAAAAAAGCAACGGTTTTCCCAATATTTGATGAAATCGCTTAATCAAGGGGCATAACTCTTACCCACTAAAATTTTCAAAGTTGCAAAAATAGGGTTGTGACCCATCTAATTGCTCCTGGGACCATCACGAAGAACTTTTATCCATTTCCGAAGACCAAAAAAGTGCCGGTTTTCCCTAATTTGGGCGTAATCGCACTTATTAAAGCCTCGTAACCCTCAACGCGCAAGAATTCCAAGTCATCTAAGTCACCAAAAGTAGGGTTGTGGCATATCAAAATGTAGCTGAGATCATTTCGAACGACATAAGTTGGTCCAAAAATTCAAAAAAAGCGACGGTTTTCCCAATATTTGATGAAATCGCTTAAATCAAGGGGCATAACTCTTACCCACTAAAATTTTCAAAGTTGCAAAAATAGGGTTGTGACCCATCTAATTGCTCCTGGGACCATCACGAAGAACTTTTATCCATTTCCGAAGACCAAAAAAGTGCCGGTTTTCCCTAATTTGGGCGTAATCGCACTTATTAAAGCCTCGTAACCCTCAACGCGCAAGAATTCCAAGTCATCTAAGTCACCAAAAGTAGGGTTGTGGCATATCAAAATGTAGCTGAGATCATTTCGAACGACATAAGTTGGTCCAAAAATTCCAAAAAAGCGACGGTTTTCCCAATATTTGATGAAATCGCTTAATCAAGGGGCATAACTCTTACCCACTAAAATTTTCAAAGTTGCAAAAATAGGGTTGTGACCCATCTAATTGCTCCTGGGACCATCACAAAGAACTTTTATCCATTTCCGAAGACCAAAAAAGTGCCGGTTTTCCCTAATTTGAGCGTAATCGCACTTATTAAAGCCTCGTAACCCTCAACGCGCAAGAATTCCAAGTCATCTAAGTCACCAAAAGTAGGGTTGTGGCATATCAAAATGTAGCTGAGATCATTTCGAACGACATAAGTTGGTCCAAAAATTCCCAAAAAGCGACGGTTTTCCCAATATTTGATGAAATCGCTTAATCAAGGGGCATAACTCTTACCCACTAAAATTTTCAAAGTTGCAAAAATAGGGTTGTGACCCATCTAATTGCTCCTGGGACCATCACGAAGAACTTTTATCCATTTCCGAAGACCAAAAAAGTGCCGGTTTTCCCTAATTTGGGCGTAATCGCACTTATTAAAGCCTCGTAACCCTCAACGCGCAAGAATTCCAAGTCATCTAAGTCACCAAAAGTAGGGTTGTGGCATATCAAAATGTAGCTGAGATCATTTCGAACGACATAAGTTGGTCCAAAAATTCCAAAAAAGCGACGGTTTTCCCAATATTTGATGAAATCGCTTAATCAAGGGGCATAACTCTTACCCACTAAAATTTTCAAAGTTGCAAAAATAGGGTTGTGACCCATCTAATTGCTCCTGGGACCATCACGAAGAACTTTTATCCATTTCCGAAGACCAAAAAAGTGCCGGTTTTCCCTAATTTGGGCGTAATCGCACTTATTAAAGCCTCGTAACCCTCAACGCGCAAGAATTCCAAGTCATCTAAGTCACCAAAAGTAGGGTTGTGGCATATCAAAATGTAGCTGAGATCATTTCGAAAGACATAAGTTGGTCCAAAAATTCCAAAAAAGCGACGGTTTTCCCAATATTTGATGAAATCGCTTAATCAAGGGGCATAACTCTTACCCACTAAAATTTTCAAAGTTGCAAAAATAGGGTTGTGACCCATCTAATTGCTCCTGGGACCATCACGAAGAACTTTTATCCATTTCCGAAGACCAAAAAAGTGCCGGTTTTCCCTAATTTGGGCGTAATCGCACTTATTAAAGCCTCGTAACCCTCAACGCGCAAGAATTCCAAGTCATCTAAGTCACCAAAAGTAGGGTTGTGGCATATCAAAATGTAGCTGAGATCATTTCGAACGACATAAGTTGGTCCAAAAATTCCAAAAAAGCGACGGTTTTCCCAATATTTGATGAAATCGCTTAATCAAGGGGCATAACTCTTACCCACTAAAGTTTTCAAAGTTGCAAAAATAGGGTTGTGACCCATCTAATTGCTCCTGGGACCATCACGAAGAACTTTTATCCATTTCCGAAGACCAAAAAAGTGCCGGTTTTCCCTAATTTGGGCGTAATCGCACTTATTAAAGCCTCGTAACCCTCAACGCGCAAGAATTCCAAGTCATCTAAGTCACCAAAAGTAGGGTTGTGGCATATCAAAATGTAGCTGAGATCATTTCGAACGACATAAGTTGGTCCAAAAATTCCAAAAAAGCGACGCTTTTCCCAATATTTGATGAAATCGCTTAATCAAGGGGCATAACTCTTACCCACTAAAATTTTCAAAGTTGCAAAAATAGGGTTGTGACCCATCTAATTGCTCCTGGGACCATCACGAAGAACTTTTATCCATTTCCGAAGACCAAAAAAGTGCCGGTTTTCCCTAATTTGGGCGTAATCGCACTTATTAAAGCCTCGTAACCCTCAACGCGCAAGAATTCCAAGTCATCTAAGTCACCAAAAGTAGGGTTGTGGCATATCAAAATGTAGCTGAGATCATTTCGAACGACATAAGTTGGTCCAAAAATTCCAAAAAAGCGACGGTTTTCCCAATATTTGATGAAATCGCTTAATCAAGGGGCATAACTCTTACCCACTAAAATTTTCAAAGTTGCAAAAATAGGGTTGTGACCCATCTAATTGCTCCTGGGACCATCACGAAGAACTTTTATCCATTTCCGAAGACCAAAAAAGTGCCGGTTTTCCCTAATTTGGGCGTAATCGCACTTATTAAAGCCTCGTAACCCTCAACGCGCAAGAATTCCAAGTCATCTAAGTCACCAAAAGTAGGGTTGTGGCATATCAAAATGTAGCTGAGATCATTTCGAACGACATAAGTTGGTCCAAAAATTCCAAAAAAGCGACGGTTTTCCCAATATTTGATGAAATCGCTTAATCAAGGGGCATAACTCTTACCCACTAAAATTTTCAAAGTTGCAAAAATAGGGTTGTGATCACCCATCTAATTGCTCCTGGGACCATCACGAAGAACTTTTATCCATTTCCGAAGACCAAAAAAGTGCCGGTTTTCCCTAATTTGGGCGTAATCGCACTTATTAAAGCCTCGTAACCCTCAACGCGCAAGAATTCCAAGTCATCTAAGTCACCAAAAGTAGGGTTGTGGCATATCAAAATGTAGCTGAGATCATTTCGAACGACATAAGTTGGTCCAAAAATTCCAAAAAAAGCGACGGTTTTCCCAATATTTGATGAAATCGCTTAATCAAGGGGCATAACTCTTACCCACTAAAATTTTCAAAGTTGCAAAAATAGGGTTGTGACCCATCTAATTGCTCCTGGGACCATCACGAAGAACTTTTATCCATTTCCGAAGACCAAAAAAGTGCCGGTTTTCCCTAATTTGGGCGTAATCGCACTTATTAAAGCCTCGTAACCCTCAACGCGCAAGAATTCCAAGTCATCTAAGTCACCAAAAGTAGGGTTGTGGCATATCAAAATGTAGCTGAGATCATTTCGAACGACATAAGTTGGTCCAAAAATTCCAAAAAAAGCGACGGTTTTCCCAATATTTGATGAAATCGCTTAATCAAGGGGCATAACTCTTACCCACTAAAATTTTCAAAGTTGCAAAAATAGGGTTGTGACCCATCTAATTGCTCCTGGGACCATCACGAAGAACTTTTATCCATTTCCGAAGACCAAAAAAGTGCCGGTTTTCCCTAATTTGGGCGTAATCGCACTTATTAAAGCCTCGTAACCCTCAACGCGCAAGAATTCCAAGTCATCTAAGTCACCAAAAGTAGGGTTGTGGCATATCAAAATGTAGCTGAGATCATTTCGAACGACATAAGTTGGTCCAAAAATTCCAAAAAAGCGACAGTTTTCCCAATATTTGATGAAATCGCTTAATCAAGGGGCATAACTCTTACCCACTAAAATTTTCAAAGTTGCAAAAATAGGGTTGTGACCCATCTAATTGCTCCTGGGACCATCACGAAGAACTTTTATCCATTTCCGAAGACCAAAAAAGTGCCGGTTTTCCCTAATTTGGGCGTAATCGCACTTATTAAAGCCTCGTAACCCTCAACGCACAAGAATTCCAGGTCATCTAAGTCACCAAAAGTAGGGTTGTGGCATATCAAAATGTAGCTGAGATCATTTCGAACGACATAAGTTGGTCCAAAAATTCCAAAAAAGCGACGGTTTTCCCAATATTTGATGAAATCGCTTAATCAAGGGGCATAACTCTTACCCACTAAAATTTTCAAAGTTGCAAAAATAGGGTTGTGACCCATCTAATTGCTCCTGGGACCATCACGAAGAACTTTTATCCATTTCCGAAGACCAAAAAAGTGCCGGTTTTCCCTAATTTGGGCGTAATCGCACTTATTAAAGCCTCGTAACCCTCAACGCGCAAGAATTCCAAGTCATCTAAGTCACCAAAAGTAGGGTTGTGGCATATCAAAATGTAGCTGAGATCATTTCGAACGACATAAGTTGGTCCAAAAATTCCAAAAAAGCGACGGTTTTCCCAATATTTGATGAAATCGCTTAATCAAGGGGCATAACTCTTACCCACTAAAATTTTCAAAGTTGCAAAAATAGGGTTGTGACCCATCTAATTGCTCCTGGGACCATCACGAAGAACTTTTATCCATTTCCGAAGACCAAAAAAGTGCCGGTTTTCCCTAATTTGGGCGTAATCGCACTTATTAAAGCCTCGTAACCCTCAACGCGCAAGAATTCCAAGTCATCTAAGTCACCAAAAGTAGGGTTGTGGCATATCAAAATGTAGCTGAGATCATTTCGAACGACATAAGTTGGTCCAAAAATTCCAAAAAAGCGACGGTTTTCCCAATATTTGATGAAATCGCTTAATCAAGGGGCATAACTCTTACCCACTAAAATTTTCAAAGTTGCAAAAATAGGGTTGTGACCCATCTAATTGCTCCTGGGACCATCACGAAGAACTTTTATCCATTTCCGAAGACCAAAAAAGTGCCGGTTTTCCCTAATTTGGGCGTAATCGCACTTATTAAAGCCTCGTAACCCTCAACGCGCAAGAATTCCAAGTCATCTAAGTCACCAAAAGTAGGGTTGTGGCATATCAAAATGTAGCTGAGATCATTTCGAACGACATAAGTTGGTCCAAAAATTCCAAAAAAGCGACGGTTTTCCCAATATTTGATGAAATCGCTTAATCAAGGGGCATAACTCTTACCCACTAAAATTTTCAAAGTTGCAAAAATAGGGTTGTGACCCATCTAATTGCTCCTGGGACCATCACGAAGAACTTTTATCCATTTCCGAAGACCAAAAAAGTGCCGGTTTTCCCTAATTTGGGCGTAATCGCACTTATTAAAGCCTCGTAACCCTCAACGCGCAAGAATTCCAAGTCATCTAAGTCACCAAAAGTAGGGTTGTGGCATATCAAAATGTAGCTGAGATCATTTCGAACGACATAAGTTGGTCCAAAAATTCCAAAAAAGCGACGGTTTTCCCAATATTTGATGAAATCGCTTAATCAAGGGGCATAACTCTTACCCACTAAAATTTTCAAAGTTGCAAAAATAGGGTTGTGACCCATCTAATTGCTCCTGGGACCATCACGAAGAACTTTTATCCATTTCCGAAGACCAAAAAAGTGCCGGTTTTCCCTAATTTGGGCGTAATCGCACTTATTAAAGCCTCGTAACCCTCAACGCGCAAGAATTCCAAGTCATCTAAGTCACCAAAAGTAGGGTTGTGGCATATCAAAATGTAGCTGAGATCATTTCGAACGACATAAGTTGGTCCAAAAATTCCAAAAAAGCGACGGTTTTCCCAATATTTGATGAAATCGCTTAATCAAGGGGCATAACTCTTACCCACTAAAATTTTCAAAGTTGCAAAAATAGGGTTGTGACCCATCTAATTGCTCCTGGGACCATCACGAAGAACTTTTATCCATTTCCGAAGACCAAAAAAGTGCCGGTTTTCCCTAATTTGGGCGTAATCGCACTTATTAAAGCCTCGTAACCCTCAACGCGCAAGAATTCCAAGTCATCTAAGTCACCAAAAGTAGGGTTGTGGCATATCAAAATGTAGCTGAGATCATTTCGAACGACATAAGTTGGTCCAAAAATTCCAAAAAAGCGACGGTTTTCCCAATATTTGATGAAATCGCTTAATCAAGGGGCATAACTCTTACCCACTAAAATTTTCAAAGTTGCAAAAATAGGGTTGTGACCCATCTAATTGCTCCTGGGACCATCACGAAGAACTTTTATCCATTTCCGAAGACCAAAAAAGTGCCGGTTTTCCCTAATTTGGGCGTTATCGCACTTATTAAAGCCTCGTAACCCTCAACGCGCAAGAATTCCAAGTCATCTAAGTCACCAAAAGTAGGGTTGTGGCATATCAAAATGTAGCTGAGATCATTTCGAACGACATAAGTTGGTCCAAAAATTCCAAAAAAGCGACGGTTTTCCCAATATTTGATGAAATCGCTTAATCAAGGGGCATAACTCTTACCCACTAAAATTTTCAAAGTTGCAAAAATAGGGTTGTGACCCATCTAATTGCTCCTGGGACCATCACGAAGAACTTTTATCCATTTCCGAAGACCAAAAAAGTGCCGGTTTTCCCTAATTTGGGCGTAATCGCACTTATTAAAGCCTCGTAACCCTCAACGCGCAAGAATTCCAAGTCATCTAAGTCACCAAAAGTAGGGTTGTGGCATATCAAAATGTAGCTGAGATCATTTCGAACGACATAAGTTGGTCCAAAAATTCCAAAAAAGCGACGGTTTTTCCCAATATTTGATGAAATCGCTTAATCAAGGGGCATAACTCTTACCCACTAAAATTTTCAAAGTTGCAAAAATAGGGTTGTGACCCATCTAATTGCTCCTGGGACCATCACGAAGAACTTTTATCCATTTCCGAAGACCAAAAAAGTGCCGGTTTTCCCTAATTTGGGCGTAATCGCACTTATTAAAGCCTCGTAACCCTCAACGCGCAAGAATTCCAAGTCATCTAAGTCACCAAAAGTAGGGTTGTGGCATATCAAAATGTAGCTGAGATCATTTCGAACGACATAAGTTGGTCCAAAAATTCCAAAAAAGCGACGGTTTTCCCAATATTTGATGAAATCGCTTAATCAAGGGGCATAACTCTTACCCACTAAAATTTTCAAAGTTGCAAAAATAGGGTTGTGACCCATCTAATTGCTCCTGGGACCATCACGAAGAACTTTTATCCATTTCCGAAGACCAAAAAAGTGCCGGTTTTCCCTAATTTGGGCGTAATCGCACTTATTAAAGCCTCGTAACCCTCAACGCGCAAGAATTCCAAGTCATCTAAGTCACCAAAAGTAGGGTTGTGGCATATCAAAATGTAGCTGAGATCATTTCGAACGACATAAGTTGGTCCAAAAATTCCAAAAAAGCGACGGTTTTCCCAATATTTGATGAAATCACTTAATCAAGGGGCATAACTCTTACCCACTAAAATTTTCAAAGTTGCAAAAATAGGGTTGTGACCCATCTAATTGCTCCTGGGACCATCACGAAGAACTTTTATCCATTTCCGAAGACCAAAAAAGTGCCGGTTTTCCCTAATTTGGGCGTAATCGCACTTATTAAAGCCTCGTAACCCTCAACGCGCAAGAATTCCAAGTTATCTAAGTCACCAAAAGTAGGGTTGTGGCATATCAAAATGTAGCTGAGATCATTCGAAAGACATAAGTTGGTCCAAAAATTCCAAAAAAGCGACGGTTTTCCCAATATTTGATGAAATCGCTTAATCAAGGGGCATAACTCTTACCCACTAAAATTTCAAAGTTGCAAAAATAGGGTTGTGACCCATCTAATTGCTGCTGGGACCATCACGAAGAACTTTTTATCCAATTCCGAAGACCAAAAAAGTGCCGGTTTTCCCTAATTTGGGCGTAATCGCACTTATTAAAGCCTCGTAACCCTCAACGCGCAAGAATTCCAAGTCATCTAAGTCACCAAAAGTAGGGTTGTGGCATATCAAAATGTAGCTGAGATCATTTCGAACGACATAAGTTGGTCCAAAAATTCCAAAAAAAGCGACGGTTTTCCCAATATTTGATGAAATCGCTTAATCAAGGGGCATAACTCTTACCCACTAAAATTTCAAAGTTGCAAAAAATAGGGTTGTGACCCATCTTATTGCTCCTGGGACCATCACGAAGAACTTTTATCCATTTCCGAAGACCAAAAAAGTGCCGGTTTTCCCTAATTTGGGCGTAATCGCACTTATTAAAGCCTCGTAACCCTCAACGCGCAAGAATTCCAAGTCATCTAAGTCACCAAAAGTAGGGTTGTGGCATATCAAAATGTAGCTGAGATCATTTCGAACGACATAAGTTGGTCCAAAAATTCCAAAAAAGCGACGGTTTTCCCAATATTTGATGAAATCGCTTAATCAAGGGGCATAACTCTTACCCACTAAAATTTTCAAAGTTGCAAAAATAGGGTTGTGACCCATCTAATTGCTCCTGGGACCATCACGAAGAACTTTTATCCATTTCCGAAGACCAAAAAAGTGCCGGTTTTCCCTAATTTGGGCGTAATCGCACTTATTAAAGCCTCGTAACCCTCAACGCGCAAGAATTCCAAGTCATCTAAGTCACCAAAAGTAGGGTTGTGGCATATCAAAATGTAGCTGAGATCATTTTCGAACGACATAAGTTGGTCCAAAAATTCCAAAAAAGCGACGGTTTTCCCAATATTTGATGAAATCGCTTAATCAAGGGGCATAACTCTTACCCACTAAAATTTTCAAAGTTGCAAAAATAGGGTTGTGACCCATCTAATTGCTCCTGGGACCATCACGAAGAACTTTTATCCATTTCCGAAGACCAAAAAAGTGCCGGTTTTCCCTAATTTGGGCGTAATCGCACTTATTAAAGCCTCGTAACCCTCAACGCGCAAGAATTCCAAGTCATCTAAGTCACCAAAAGTAGGGTTGTGGCATATCAAAATGTAGCTGAGATCATTTCGAACGACATAAGTTGGTCCAAAAATTCCAAAAAAGCGACGGTTTTCCCAATATTTGATGAAATCGCTTAATCAAGGGGCATAACTCTTACCCACTAAAATTTTCAAAGTTGCAAAAATAGGGTTGTGACCCATCTAATTGCTCCTGGGACCATCACGAAGAACTTTTATCCATTTCCGAAGACCAAAAAAGTGCCGGTTTTCCCTAATTTGGGCGTAATCGCACTTATTAAAGCCTCGTAACCCTCAACGCGCAAGAATTCCAAGTCATCTAAGTCACCAAAAGTAGGGTTGTGGCATATCAAAATGTAGCTGAGATCATTTCGAACGACATAAGTTGGTCCAAAAATTCCAAAAAAGCGACGGTTTTCCCAATATTTGATGAAATCGCTTAATCAAGGGGCATAACTCTTACCCACTAAAATTTTCAAAGTTGCAAAAATAGGGTTGTGACCCATCTAATTGCTCCTGGGGACCATCACGAAGAACTTTTATCCATTTCCGAAGACCAAAAAAGTGCCGGTTTTCCCTAATTTGGGCGTAATCGCACTTATTAAAGCCTCGTAACCCTCAACGCGCAAGAATTCCAAGTCATCTAAGTCACCAAAAGTAGGGTTGTGGCATATCAAAATGTAGCTGAGATCATTTCGAACGACATAAGTTGGTCCAAAAATTCCAAAAAAGCGACGGTTTTCCCAATATTTGATGAAATCGCTTAATCAAGGGGCATAACTCTTACCCACTAAAATTTTCAAAGTTGCAAAAATAGGGTTGTGACCCATCTAATTGCTCCTGGGACCATCACGAAGAACTTTTATCCATTTCCGAAGACCAAAAAAAGTGCCGGGTTTTCCCTAATTTGGGCGTAATCGCACTTATTAAAGCCTCGTAACCCTCAACGCGCAAGAATTCCAAGTCATCTAAGTCACCAAAAGTAGGGTTGTGGCATATCAAAATGTAGCTGAGATCATTTCGAACGACATAAGTTGGTCCAAAAATTCCAAAAAAGCGACGGTTTTCCCAATATTTGATGAAATCGCTTAATCAAGGGGCATAACTCTACCCACTAAAATTTTCAAAGTTGCAAAAATAGGGTTGTGACCCATCTAATTGCTCCTGGGACCATCACGAAGAACTTTTATCCATTTCCGAAGACCAAAAAAGTGCCGGTTTTCCCTAATTTGGGCGTAATCGCACTTATTAAAGCCTCGTAACCCTCAACGCGCAAGAATTCCAAGTCATCTAAGTCACCAAAAGTAGGGTTGTGGCATATCAAAATGTAGCTGAGATCATTTCGAACGACATAAGTTGGTCCAAAAATTCCAAAAAAGCGACGGTTTTCCCAATATTTGATGAAATCGCTTAATCAAGGGGCATAACTCTTACCCACTAAAATTTTCAAAGTTGCAAAAATAGGGTTGTGACCCATCTAATTGCTCCTGGGACCATCACGAAGAACTTTTATCCATTTCCGAAGACCAAAAAAGTGCCGGTTTTCCCTAATTTGGGCGTAATCGCACTTATTAAAGCCTCGTAACCCTCAACGCGCAAGAATTCCAAGTCATCTAAGTCACCAAAAGTAGGGTTGTGGCATATCAAAATGTAGCTGAGATCATTTCGAACGACATAAGTTGGTCCAAAAATTCCAAAAAAGCGACGGTTTTCCCAATATTTGATGAAATCGCTTAATCAAGGGGCAAAACTCTTACCCACTAAAATTTTCAAAGTTGCAAAAATAGGGTTGTGACCCATCTAATTGCTCCTGGGACCATCACGAAGAACTTTTATCCATGTCCGAAGACCAAAAAAGTGCCGGTTTTCCCTAATTTGGGGCGTAATCGCACTAATTAAAGCCTCGTAACCCTCAACGCGCAAGAATTCCAAGTCATCTAAGTCACCAAAAGTAGGGTTGTGGCATATCAAAATGTAGCTGAGATCATTTCGAACGACATAAGTTGGTCCAAAAATTCCAAAAAAGCGACGGTTTTCCCAATATTTGATGAAATCGCTTAATCAAGGGGCATAACTCTTACCCACTAAAATTTTCAAAGTTGCAAAAATAGGGTTGTGACCCATCTAATTGCTCCTGGGACCATCACGAAGAACTTTTATCCATTTCCGAAGACCAAAAAAGTGGCCGGTTTTCCCTAATTTGGGCGTAATCGCACTTATTAAAGCCTCGTAACCCTCAACGCGCAAGAATTCCAAGTTATCTAAGTCACCAAAAGTAGGGTTGTGGCATATCAAAATGTAGCTGAGATCATTTCGAACGACATAAGTTGGTCCAAAAATTCCAAAAAAGCGACGGTTTTTCCCAATATTTGATGAAATCGCTTAATCAAGGGGCATAACTCTTACCCAATAAAATTTTCAAAGTTGCAAAAATAGGGTTGTGACCCATCTAATTGCTCCTGGGACCATCACGAAGAACTTTTATCCATTTCCGAAGACCAAAAAAGTGCCGGTTTTCCCTAATTTGGGCGTAATCGCACTTATTAAAGCCTCGTAACCCTCAACGCGCAAGAATTCCAAGTCATCTAAGTCACCAAAAGTAGGGTTGTGGCATATCAAAATGTAGCTGAGATCATTTCGAACGACATAAGTTGGTCCAAAAATTCCAAAAAAGCGACGGTTTTCCCAATATTTGATGAAATCGCTTAATCAAGGGGCATAACTCTTACCCACTAAAATTTTCAAAGTTGCAAAAATAGGGTTGTGACCCATCTAATTGCTCCTGGGACCATCACGAAGAACTTTTATCCATTTCCGAAGACCAAAAAAGTGCCGGTTTTCCCTAATTTGGGCGTAATCGCACTTATTAAAGCCTCGTAACCCTCAACGCGCAAGAATTCCAAGTCATCTAAGTCACCAAAAGTAGGGTTGTGGCATATCAAAATGTAGCTGAGATCATTTCGAACGACATAAGTTGGTCCAAAAATTCCAAAAAAGCGACGGTTTTCCCAATATTTGATGAAATCGCTTAATCAAGGGGCATAACTCTTACCCACTAAAATTTTCAAAGTTGCAAAAATAGGGTTGTGACCCATCTAATTGCTCCTGGGACCATCACGAAGAACTTTTATCCATTTCCGAAGACCAAAAAAGTGCCGGTTTTCCCTAATTTGGGCGTAATCGCACTTATTAAAGCCTCGTAACCCTCAACGCGCAAGAATTCCAAGTCATCTAAGTCACCAAAAGTAGGGTTTGTGGCATATCAAAATGTAGCTGAGATCATTTCGAACGACATAAGTTGGTCCAAAAATTCCAAAAAAAGCGACGGTTTTCCCAATATTTGATGAAATCGCTTAATCAAGGGGCATAACTCTTACCCACTAAAATTTTCAAAGTTGCAAAAATAGGGTTGTGACCCATCTAATTGCTCCTGGACCATCACGAAGAACTTTTATCCATTTCCGAAGACCAAAAAAGTGCCGGTTTTCCCTAATTTGGGCGTAATCGCACTTATTAAAGCCTCGTAACCCTCACGCGCAAGAATTCCAAGTCATCTAAGTCACCAAAAGTAGGGTTGTGGCATATCAAAATGTAGCTGAGATCATTTCGAACGACATAAGTTGGTCCAAAAATTCCAAAAAAGCGACGGTTTTCCCAATATTTGATGAAATCGCTTAATCAAGGGGCATAACTCTTACCCACTAAAATTTTCAAAGTTGCAAAAATAGGGTTGTGACCCATCTAATTGCTCCTGGGACCATCACGAAGAACTTTTATCCATTTCCGAAGACCAAAAAAGTGCCGGGTTTTCCCTAATTTGGGCGTAATCGCACTAATTAAAGCCTCGTAACCCCTCAACGCGCAAGAATTCCAAGTCATCTAAGTCACCAAAAGTAGGGTTGTGGCATATCAAAATGTAGCTGAGATCATTTCGAACGACATAAGTTGGTCCAAAAATTCCAAAAAAGCGACGGTTTTCCCAATATTTGATGAAATCGCTTAATCAAGGGGCATAACTCTTACCCACTAAAATTTTCAAAGTTGCAAAAATAGGGTTGTGACCCATCTAATTGCTCCTGGGACCATCACGAAGAACTTTATCCATTTCCGAAGACCAAAAAAGTGCCGGTTTTCCCTAATTTGGGCGTAATCGCACTTATTAAAGCCTCGTAACCCTCAACGCGCAAGAATTCCAAGTCATCTAAGTCACCAAAAGTAGGGTTGTGGCATATCAAAATGTAGCTGAGATCATTTCGAACGACATAAGTTGGTCCAAAAATTCCAAAAAAGCGACGGTTTTCCCAATATTTGATGAAATCGCTTAATCAAGGGGCATAACTCTTACCCACTAAAATTTTCAAAGTTGCAAAAATAGGGTTGTGACCCATCTAATTGCTCCTGGGACCATCACGAAGAACTTTTATCCATTTCCGAAGACCAAAAAAGTGCCGGTTTTCCCTAATTTGGGCGTAATCGCACTTATTAAAGCCTCGTAACCCTCAACGCGCAAGAATTCCAAGTCATCTAAGTCACCAAAAGTAGGGTTGTGGCATATCAAAATGTAGCTGAGATCATTTCGAACGACATAAGTTGGTCCAAAAATTCCCAAAAAGCGACGGTTTTCCCAATATTTGATGAAATCGCTTAACAAAGGGGCATAACTCTTACCCACTAAAATTTTCAAAGTTGCAAAAATAGGGTTGTGACCCATCTAATTGCTCCTGGGACCATCACGAAGAACTTTTATCCATTTCCGAAGACCAAAAAAGTGCCGGTTTTCCCTAATTTGGGCGTAATCGCACTAATTAAAGCCTCGTAACCCTCAACGCGCAAGAATTCCAAGTCATCTAAGTCACCAAAAGTAGGGTTGTGGCATATCAAAATGTAGCTGAGATCATTTCGAACGACATAAGTTGGTCCAAAAATTCCAAAAAAGCGACGGTTTTCCCAATATTTGATGAAATCGCTTAATCAAGGGGCATAACTCTTACCCACTAAAATTTTCAAAGTTGCAAAAATAGGGTTGTGACCCATCTAATTGCTCCTGGGACCATCACGAAGAACTTTTATCCATTTCCGAAGACCAAAAAAGTGCCGGTTTTCCCTAATTTGGGCGTAATCGCACTTATTAAAGCCTCGTAACCCTCAACGCGCAAGAATTCCAAGTCATCTAAGTCACCAAAAGTAGGGTTGTGGCATATCAAAATGTAGCTGAGATCATTTCGAACGACATAAGTTGGTCCAAAAATTCCAAAAAAGCGACGGTTTTCCCAATATTTGATGAAATCGCTTAATCAAGGGGCATAACTCTTACCCACTAAAATTTTCAAAGTTGCAAAAATAGGGTTGTGACCCATCTAATTGCTCCTGGGACCATCACGAAGAACTTTTATCCATTTCCGAAGACCAAAAAAGTGCCGGTTTTCCCTAATTTGGGCGTAATCGCACTTATTAAAGCCTCGTAACCCTCAACGCGCAAGAATTCCAAGTCATCTAAGTCACCAAAAGTAGGGTTGTGGCATATCAAAATGTAGCTGAGATCATTTCGAACGACATAAGTTGGTCCAAAAATTCCAAAAAAGCGACGGTTTTCCCAATATTTGATGAAATCGCTTAATCAAGGGGCATAACTCTTACCCACTAAAATTTTCAAAGTTGCAAAAATAGGGTTGTGACCCATCTAATTGCTCCTGGGACCATCACGAAGAACTTTTATCCATTTCCGAAGACCAAAAAAGTGCCGGTTTTCCCTAATTTGGGCGTAATCGCACTTATTAAAGCCTCGTAACCCTCAACGCGCAAGAATTCCAAGTCATCTAAGTCACCAAAAGTAGGGTTGTGGCATATCAAAATGTAGCTGAGATCATTTCGAACGACATAAGTTGGTCCAAAAATTCCAAAAAAGCGACGGTTTTCCCAATATTTGATGAAATCGCTTAATCAAGGGGCATAACTCTTACCCACTAAAATTTTCAAAGTTGCAAAAATAGGGTTGTGACCCATCTAATTGCTCCTGGGACCATCACGAAGAACTTTTATCCAATTCCGAAGACCAAAAAAGTGCCGGTTTTCCCTAATTTGGGCGTAATCGCACTTATTAAAGCCTCGTAACCCTCAACGCGCAAGAATTCCAAGTCATCTAAGTCACCAAAAGTAGGGTTGTGGCATATCAAAATGTAGCTGAGATCATTTCGAACGACATAAGTTGGTCCAAAAATTCCAAAAAAGCGACGGTTTTCCCAATATTTGATGAAATCGCTTAATCAAGGGGCATAACTCTTACCCACTAAAATTTTCAAAGTTGCAAAAATAGGGTTGTGACCCATCTAATTGCTCCTGGGACCATCACGAAGAACTTTTATCCATTTCCGAAGACCAAAAAAGTGCCGGTTTTCCCTAATTTGGTCGTAATCGCACTTATTAAAGCCTCGTAACCCTCAACGCGCAAGAATTCCAAGTCATCTAAGTCACCAAAAGTAGGGTTGTGGCATATCAAAATGTAGCTGAGATCATTTCGAACGACATAAGTTGGTCCAAAAATTCCAAAAAAGCGACGGTTTTCCCAATATTTGATGAAATCGCTTAATCAAGGGGCATAACTCTTACCCACTAAAATTTTCAAAGTTGCAAAAATAGGGTTGTGACCCATCTAATTGCTCCTGGGACCATCACGAAGAACTTTTATCCATTTCCGAAGACCAAAAAAGTGCCGGTTTTCCCTAATTTGGGCGTAATCGCACTTATTAAAGCCTCGTAACCCTCAACGCGCAAGAATTCCAAGTCATCTAAGTCACCAAAAGTAGGGTTGTGGCATATCAAAATGTAGCTGAGATCATTTCGAACGACATAAGTTGGTCCAAAAATTCCAAAAAAGCGACGGTTTTCCCAATATTTGATGAAATCGCTTAATCAAGGGGCATAACTCTTACCCACTAAAATTTTCAAAGTTGCAAAAATAGGGTTGTGACCCATCTAATTGCTCCTGGGACCATCACGAAGAACTTTTATCCATTTCCGAAGACCAAAAAAGTGCCGGTTTTCCCTAATTTGGGCGTAATCGCACTTATTAAAGCCTCGTAACCCTCAACGCGCAAGAATTCCAAGTCATCTAAGTCACCAAAAGTAGGGTTGTGGCATATCAAAATGTAGCTGAGATCATTTCGAACGACATAAGTTGGTCCAAAAATTCCAAAAAAGCGACGGTTTTCCCAATATTTGATGAAATCGCTTAATCAAGGGGCATAACTCTTACCCACTAAAATTTTCAAAGTTGCAAAAATAGGGTTGTGACCCATCTAATTGCTCCTGGGACCATCACGAAGAACTTTTATCCATTTCCGAAGACCAAAAAAGTGCCGGTTTTCCCTAATTTGGGCGTAATCGCACTTATTAAAGCCTCGTAACCCTCAACGCGCAAGAATTCCAAGTCATCTAAGTCACCAAAAGTAGGGTTGTGGCATATCAAAATGTAGCTGAGATCATTTCGAACGACATAAGTTGGTCCAAAAATTCCAAAAAAGCGACGGTTTTCCCAATATTTGATGAAATCGCTTAATCAAGGGGCATAACTCTTACCCACTAAAATGTTCAAAGTTGCAAAAATAGGGTTGTGACCCATCTAATTGCTCCTGGGACCATCACGAAGAACTTTTATCCATTTCCGAAGACCAAAAAAGTGCCGGTTTTCCCTAATTTGGGCGTAATCGCACTTATTAAAGCCTCGTAACCCTCAACGCGCAAGAATTCCAAGTCATCTAAGTCACCAAAAGTAGGGTTGTGGCATATCAAAATGTAGCTGAGATCATTTCGAACGACATAAGTTGGTCCAAAAATTCCAAAAAAGCGACGGTTTTCCCAATATTTGATGAAATCGCTTAATCAAGGGGCATAACTCTTACCCACTAAAATTTTCAAAGTTGCAAAAATAGGGTTGTGACCCATCTAATTGCTCCTGGGACCATCACGAAGAACTTTTATCCATTTCCGAAGACCAAAAAAGTGCCGGTTTTCCCTAATTTGGGCGTAATCGCACTTATTAAAGCCTCGTAACCCTCAACGCGCAAGAATTCCAAGTCATCTAAGTCACCAAAAGTAGGGTTGTGGCATATCAAAATGTAGCTGAGATCATTTCGAACGACATAAGTTGGTCCAAAAATTCCAAAAAAGCGACGGTTTTCCCAATATTTGATGAAATCGCTTAATCAAGGGGCATAACTCTTACCCACTAAAATTTTCAAAGTTTCAAAAATAGGGTTGTGACCCATCTAATTGCTCCTGGGACCATCACGAAGAACTTTTATCCATTTCCGAAGACCAAAAAAGTGCCGGTTTTCCCTAATTTGGGCGTAATCGCACTTATTAAAGCCTCGTAACCCTCAACGCGCAAGAATTCCAAGTCATCTAAGTCACCAAAAGTAGGGTTGTGGCATATCAAAATGTAGCTGAGATCATTTCGAACGACATAAGTTGGTCCAAAAATTCCAAAAAAGCGACGGTTTTCCCAATATTTGATGAAATCGCTTAATCAAGGGGCATAACTCTTACCCACTAAAATTTTCAAAGTTGCAAAAATAGGGTTGTGACCCATCTAATTGCTCCTGGGACCATCACGAAGAACTTTTATCCATTTCCGAAGACCAAAAAAGTGCCGGTTTTTCCTAATTTGGGCGTAATCGCACTTATTAAAGCCTCGTAACCCTCAACGCGCAAGAATTCCAAGTCATCTAAGTCACCAAAAGTAGGGTTGTGGCATATCAAAATGTAGCTGAGATCATTTCGAACGACATAAGTTGGTCCAAAAATTCCAAAAAAAGCGACGGTTTTCCCAATATTTGATGAAATCGCTTAATCAAGGGGCATAACTCTTACCCACTAAAATTTTCAAAGTTGCAAAAATAGGGTTGTGACCCATCTAATTGCTCCTGGGACCATCACGAAGAACTTTTATCCATTTCCGAAGACCAAAAAAGTGCCGGTTTTCCCTAATTTGGGCGTAATCGCACTTATTAAAGCCTCGTAACCCTCAACGCGCAAGAATTCCAAGTCATCTAAGTCACCAAAAGTAGGGTTGTGGCATATCAAAATGTAGCTGAGATCATTTCGAACGACATAAGTTGGTCCAAAAATTCCAAAAAAGCGACGGTTTTCCCAATATTTGATGAAATCGCTTAATCAAGGGGCATAACTCTTACCCACTAAAATTTTCAAAGTTGCAAAAATAGGGTTGTGACCCATCTAATTGCTCCTGGGACCATCACGAAGAACTTTTATCCATTTCCGAAGACCAAAAAAGTGCCGGTTTTCCCTAATTTGGGCGTAATCGCACTTATTAAAGCCTCGTAACCCTCAACGCGCAAGAATTCCAAGTCATCTAAGTCACCAAAAGTAGGGTTGTGGCATATCAAAATGTAGCTGAGATCATTTCGAACGACATAAGTTTGTCCAAAAATTCCAAAAAAGTGACGGTTTTCCCAATATTTGATGAAATCGCTTAATCAAGGGGCATAACTCTTACCCACTAAAATTTTCAAAGTTGCAAAAATAGGGTTGTGACCCATCTAATTGCTCCTGGGACCATCACGAAGAACTTTTATCCATTTCCGAAGACCAAAAAAGTGCCGGTTTTCCCTAATTTGGGCGTAATCGCACTTATTAAAGCCTCGTAACCCTCAACGCGCAAGAATTCCAAGTCATCTAAGTCACCAAAAGTAGGGTTGTGGCATATCAAAATGTAGCTGAGATCATTTCGAACGACATAAGTTGGTCCAAAAATTCCAAAAAAGCGACGGTTTTCCCAATATTTGATGAAATCGCTTAATCAAGGGGCATAACTCTTACCCACTAAAATTTTCAAAGTTGCAAAAATAGGGTTGTGACCCATCTAATTGCTCCTGGGACCATCACGAAGAACTTTTATCCATTTCCGAAGACCAAAAAAGTGCCGGTTTTCCCTAATTTGGGCGTAATCGCACTTATTAAAGCCTCGTAACCCTCAACGCGCAAGAATTCCAAGTCATCTAAGTCACCAAAAGTAGGGTTGTGGCATATCAAAATGTAGCTGAGATCATTTCGAACGACATAAGTTGGTCCAAAAATTCCAAAAAAGCGACGGTTTTCCCAATATTTGATGAAATCGCTTAATCAAGGGGCATAACTCTTACCCACTAAAATTTTCAAAGTTGCAAAAATAGGGTTGTGACCCATCTAATTGCTCCTGGGACCATCACGAAGAACTTTTATCCATTTCCGAAGACCAAAAAAGTGCCGGTTTTCCCTAATTTGGGCGTAATCGCACTTATTAAAGCCTCGTAACCCTCAACGCGCAAGAATTCCAAGTCATCTAAGTCACCAAAAGTAGGGTTGTGGCATATCAAAATGTAGCTGAGATCATTTCGAACGACATAAGTTGGTCCAAAAATTCCAAAAAAGCGACGGTTTTCCCAATATTTGATGAAATCGCTTAATCAAGGGGCATAACTCTTACCCACTAAAATTTTCAAAGTTGCAAAAATAGGGTTGTGACCCATCTAATTGCTCCTGGGACCATCACGAAGAACTTTTATCCATTTCCGAAGACCAAAAAAGTGCCGGTTTTCCCTAATTTGGGCGTAATCGCACTTATTAAAGCCTCGTAACCCTCAACGCGCAAGAATTCCAAGTCATCTAAGTCACCAAAAGTAGGGTTGTGGCATATCAAAATGTAGCTGAGATCATTTCGAACGACATAAGTTGGTCCAAAAATTCCAAAAAAGCGACGGTTTTCCCAATATTTGATGAAATCGCTTAATCAAGGGGCATAACTCTTACCAACTAAAATTTTCAAAGTTGCAAAAATAGGGTTGTGACCCATCTAATTGCTCCTGGGACCATCACGAAGAACTTTTATCCATTTTCGAAGACCAAAAAAGTGCCGGTTTTCCCTAATTTGGGCGTAATCGCACTTATTAAAGCCTCGTAACCCTCAACGCGCAAGAATTCCAAGTCATCTAAGTCACCAAAAGTAGGGTTGTGGCATATCAAAATGTAGCTGAGATCATTTCGAACGACATAAGTTGGTCCAAAAATTCCAAAAAAGCGACGGTTTTCCCAATATTTGATGAAATCGCTTAATCAAGGGGCATAACTCTTACCCACTAAAATTTTCAAAGTTGCAAAAATAGGGTTGTGACCCATCTAATTGCTCCTGGGACCATCACGAAGAACTTTTATCCATTTCCGAAGACCAAAAAAGTGCCGGTTTTCCCTAATTTGGGCGTAATCGCACTTATTAAAGACTCGTAACCCTCAACGCGCAAGAATTCCAAGTCATCTAAGTCACCAAAAGTAGGGTTGTGGCATATCAAAATGTAGCTGAGATCATTTCGAACGACATAAGTTGGTCCAAAAATTCCAAAAAAGCGACGGTTTTCCCAATATTTGATGAAATCGCTTAATCAAGGGGCATAACTCTTACCCACTAAAATTTTCAAAGTTGCAAAAATAGGGTTGTGACCCATCTAATTGCTCCTGGGACCATCACGAAGAACTTTTATCCATTTCCGAAGACCAAAAAAGTGCCGGTTTTCCCTAATTTGGGCGTAATCGCACTTATTAAAGCCTCGTAACCCTCAACGCGCAAGAATTCCAAGTCATCTAAGTCACCAAAAGTAGGGTTGTGGCATATCAAAATGTAGCTGAGATCATTTCGAACGACATAAGTTGGTCCAAAAATTCCAAAAAAGCGACGGTTTTCCCAATATTTGATGAAATCGCTTAATCAAGGGGCATAACTCTTACCAACTAAAATTTTCAAAGTTGCAAAAATAGGGTTGTGACCCATCTAATTGCTCCTGGGACCATCACGAAGAACTTTTATCCATTTTCGAAGACCAAAAAAGTGCCGGTTTTCCCTAATTTGGGCGTAATCGCACTTATTAAAGCCTCGTAACCCTCAACGCGCAAGAATTCCAAGTCATCTAAGTCACCAAAAGTAGGGTTGTGGCATATCAAAATGTAGCTGAGATCATTTCGAACGACATAAGTTGGTCCAAAAATTCCAAAAAAGCGACGGTTTTCCCAATATTTGATGAAATCGCTTAATCAAGGGGCATAACTCTTACCCACTAAAATTTTCAAAGTTGCAAAAATAGGGTTGTGACCCATCTAATTGCTCCTGGGACCATCACGAAGAACTTTTATCCATTTCCGAAGACCAAAAAAGTGCCGGTTTTCCCTAATTTGGGCGTAATCGCACTTATTAAAGACTCGTAACCCTCAACGCGCAAGAATTCAAATTCATCTAAGTCACCAAAAGTAGGGTTGTGGCATATCAAAATGTAGCTGAGATCATTTCGAACGACATAAGTTGGTCCAAAAATTCCAAAAAAGCGACGGTTTTCCCAATATTTGATGAAATCGCTTAATCAAGGGGCATAACTCTTACCCACTAAAATTTTCAAAGTTGCAAAAATAGGGTTGTGACCCATCTAATTGCTCCTGGGACCATCACGAAGAACTTTTATCCATTTCCGAAGACCAAAAAAGTGCCGGTTTTCCCTAATTTGGGCGTAATCGCACTTATTAAAGCCTCGTAACCCTCAACGCGCAAGAATTCCAAGTCATCTAAGTCACCAAAAGTAGGGTTGTGGCATATCAAAATGTAGCTGAGATCATTTCGAACGACATAAGTTGGTCCAAAAATTCCAAAAAAGCGACGGTTTTCCCAATATTTGATGAAATCGCTTAATCAAGGGGCATAACTCTTACCCACTAAAATTTTCAAAGTTGCAAAAATAGGGTTGTGACCCATCTAATTGCTCCTGGGACCATCACGAAGAACTTTTATCCATTTCCGAAGACCAAAAAAGTGCCGGTTTTCCCTAATTTGGGCGTAATCGCACTTATTAAAGCCTCGTAACCCTCAACGCGCAAGAATTCCAAGTCATCTAAGTCACCAAAAGTAGGGTTGTGGCATATCAAAATGTAGCTGAGATCATTTCGAACGACATAAGTTGGTCCAAAAATTCCAAAAAAGCGACGGTTTTCCCAATATTTGATGAAATCGCTTAATCAAGGGGCATAACTCTTACCCACTAAAATTTTCAAAGTTGCAAAAATAGGGTTGTGACCCATCTAATTGCTCCTGGGACCATCACGAAGAACTTTTATCCATTTCCGAAGACCAAAAAAGTGCCGGTTTTCCCTAATTTGGGCGTAATCGCACTTATTAAAGCCTCGTAACCCTCAACGCGCAAGAATTCCAAGTCATCTAAGTCAGCAAAAGTAGGGTTGTGGCATATCAAAATGTAGCTGAGATCATTTCGAACGACATAAGTTGGTCCAAAAATTCCAAAAAAGCGACGGTTTTCCCAATATTTGATGAAATCGCTTAATCAAGGGGCATAACTCTTACCCACTAAAATTTTCAAAGTTGCAAAAATAGGGTTGTGACCCATCTAATTGCTCCTGGGACCATCACGAAGAACTTTTATCCATTTCCGAAGACCAAAAAAGTGCCGGTTTTCCCTAATTTGGGCGTAATCGCACTTATTAAAGCCTCGTAACCCTCAACGCGCAAGAATTCCAAGTCATCTAAGTCACCAAAAGTAGGGTTGTGGCATATCAAAATGTAGCTGAGATCATTTCGAACGACATAAGTTGGTCCAAAAATTCCAAAAAAGCGACGGTTTTCCCAATATTTGATGAAATCGCTTAATCAAGGGGCATAACTCTTACCCACTAAAATTTTCAAAGTTGCAAAAATAGGGTTGTGACCCATCTAATTGCTCCTGGGACCATCACGAAGAACTTTTATCCATTTCCGAAGACCAAAAAAGTGCCGGTTTTCCCTAATTTGGGCGTAATCGCACTTATTAAAGCCTCGTAACCCTCAACGCGCAAGAATTCCAAGTCATCTAAGTCACCAAAAGTAGGGTTGTGGCATATCAAAATGTAGCTGAGATCATTTCGAACGACATAAGTTGGTCCAAAAATTCCAAAAAAGCGACGGTTTTCCCAATATTTGATGAAATCGCTTAATCAAGGGGCATAACTCTTACCCACTAAAATTTTCAAAGTTGCAAAAATAGGGTTGTGACCCATCTAATTGCTCCTGGGACCATCACGAAGAACTTTTATCCATTTCCGAAGACCAAAAAAGTGCCGGTTTTCCCTAATTTGGGCGTAATCGCACTTATTAAAGCCTCGTAACCCTCAACGCGCAAGAATTCCAAGTCATCTAAGTCACCAAAAGTAGGGTTGTGGCATATCAAAATGTAGCTGAGATCATTTCGAACGACATAAGTTGGTCCAAAAATTCCAAAAAAGCGACGGTTTTCCCAATATTTGATGAAATCGCTTAATCAAGGGGCATAACTCTTACCCACTAAAATTTTCAAAGTTGCAAAAATAGGGTTGTGACCCATCTAATTGCTCCTGGGACCATCACGAAGAACTTTTATCCATTTCCGAAGACCAAAAAAGTGCCGGTTTTCCCTAATTTGGGCGTAATCGCACTTATTAAAGCCTCGTAACCCTCAACGCGCAAGAATTCCAAGTCATCTAAGTCACCAAAAGTAGGGTTGTGGCATATCAAAATGTAGCTGAGATCATTTCGAACGACATAAGTTGGTCCAAAAATTCCAAAAAAGCGACGGTTTTCCCAATATTTGATGAAATCGCTTAATCAAGGGGCATAACTCTTACCCACTAAAATTTTCAAAGTTGCAAAAATAGGGTTGTGACCCATCTAATTGCTCCTGGGACCATCACGAAGAACTTTTATCCATTTCCGAAGACCAAAAAAGTGCCGGTTTTCCCTAATTTGGGCGTAATCGCACTTATTAAAGCCTCGTAACCCTCAACGCGCAAGAATTCCAAGTCATCTAAGTCACCAAAAGTAGGGTTGTGGCATATCAAAATGTAGCTGAGATCATTTCGAACGACATAAGTTGGTCCAAAAATTCCAAAAAAGCGACGGTTTTCCCAATATTTGATGAAATCGCTTAATCAAGGGGCATAACTCTTACCCACTAAAATTTTCAAAGTTGCAAAAATAGGGTTGTGACCCATCTAATTGCTTGCTCCTGGGACCATCACGAAGAACTTTTATCCATTTCCGAAGACCAAAAAAGTGCCGGTTTTCCCTAATTTGGGCGTAATCGCACTTATTAAAGCCTCGTAACCCTCAACGCGCAAGAATTCCAAGTCATCTAAGTCACCAAAAGTAGGGTTGTGGCATATCAAAATGTAGCTGAGATCATTTCGAACGACATAAGTTGGTCCAAAAATTCCAAAAAAGCGACGGTTTTCCCAATATTTGATGAAATCGCTTAATCAAGGGGCATAACTCTTACCCACTAAAATTTTCAAAGTTGCAAAAATAGGGTTGTGACCCATCTAATTGCTCCTGGGACCATCACGAAGAACTTTTATCCATTTCCGAAGACCAAAAAAGTGCCGGTTTTCCCTAATTTGGGCGTAATCGCACTTATTAAAGCCTCGTAACCCTCAACGCGCAAGAATTCCAAGTCATCTAAGTCACCAAAAGTAGGGTTGTGGCATATCAAAATGTAGCTGAGATCATTTCGAACGACATAAGTTGGTCCAAAAATTCCAAAAAAGCGACGGTTTTCCCAATATTTGATGAAATCGCTTAATCAAGGGGCATAACTCTTACCCACTAAAATTTTCAAAGTTGCAAAAATAGGGTTGTGACCCATCTAATTGCTCCTGGGACCATCACGAAGAACTTTTATCCATTTCCGAAGACCAAAAAAGTGCCGGTTTTCCCTAATTTGGGCGTAATCGCACTTATTAAAGCCTCGTAACCCTCAACGCGCAAGAATTCCAAGTCATCTAAGTCACCAAAAGTAGGGTTGTGGCATATCAAAATGTAGCTGAGATCATTTCGAACGACATAAGTTGGTCCAAAAATTCCAAAAAAGCGACGGTTTTCCCAATATTTGATGAAATCGCTTAATCAAGGGGCATAACTCTTACCCACTAAAATTTTCAAAGTTGCAAAAATAGGGTTGTGACCCATCTAATTGCTCCTGGGACCATCACGAAGAACTTTTATCCATTTCCGAAGACCAAAAAAGTGCCGGTTTTCCCTAATTTGGGCGTAATCGCACTTATTAAAGCCTCGTAACCCTCAACGCGCAAGAATTCCAAGTCATCTAAGTCACCAAAAGTAGGGTTGTGGCATATCAAAATGTAGCTGAGATCATTTCGAACGACATAAGTTGGTCCAAAAATTCCAAAAAAGCGACGGTTTTCCCAATATTTGATGAAATCGCTTAATCAAGGGGCATAACTCTTACCCACTAAAATTTTCAAAGTTGCAAAAATAGGGTTGTGACCCATCTAATTGCTCCTGGGACCATCACGAAGAACTTTTATCCATTTCCGAAGACCAAAAAAGTGCCGGTTTTCCCTAATTTGGGCGTAATCGCACTTATTAAAGCCTCGTAACCCTCAACGCGCAAGAATTCCAAGTCATCTAAGTCACCAAAAGTAGGGTTGTGGCATATCAAAATGTAGCTGAGATCATTTCGAACGACATAAGTTGGTCCAAAAATTCCAAAAAAGCGACGGTTTTCCCAATATTTGATGAAATCGCTTAATCAAGGGGCATAACTCTTACCCACTAAAATTTTCAAAGTTGCAAAAATAGGGTTGTGACCCATCTAATTGCTCCTGGGACCATCACGAAGAACTTTTATCCATTTCCGAAGACCAAAAAAGTGCCGGTTTTCCCTAATTTGGGCGTAATCGCACTTATTAAAGCCTCGTAACCCTCAACGCGCAAGAATTCCAAGTCATCTAAGTCACCAAAAGTAGGGTTGTGGCATATCAAAATGTAGCTGAGATCATTTCGAACGACATAAGTTGGTCCAAAAATTCCAAAAAAGCGACGGTTTTCCCAATATTTGATGAAATCGCTTAATCAAGGGGCATAACTCTTACCCACTAAAATTTTCAAAGTTGCAAAAATAGGGTTGTGACCCATCTAATTGCTCCTGGGACCATCACGAAGAACTTTTATCCATTTCCGAAGACCAAAAAAGTGCCGGTTTTCCCTAATTTGGGCGTAATCGCACTTATTAAAGCCTCGTAACCCTCAACGCGCAAGAATTCCAAGTCATCTAAGTCACCAAAAGTAGGGTTGTGGCATATCAAAATGTAGCTGAGATCATTTCGAACGACATAAGTTGGTCCAAAAATTCCAAAAAAGCGACGGTTTTCCCAATATTTGATGAAATCGCTTAATCAAGGGGCATAACTCTTACCCACTAAAATTTTCAAAGTTGCAAAAATAGGGTTGTGACCCATCTAATTGCTCCTGGGACCATCACGAAGAACTTTTATCCATTTCCGAAGACCAAAAAAGTGCCGGTTTTCCCTAATTTGGGCGTAATCGCACTTATTAAAGCCTCGTAACCCTCAACGCGCAAGAATTCCAAGTCATCTAAGTCACCAAAAGTAGGGTTGTGGCATATCAAAATGTAGCTGAGATCATTTCGAACGACATAAGTTGGTCCAAAAATTCCAAAAAAGCGACGGTTTTCCCAATATTTGATGAAATCGCTTAATCAAGGGGCATAACTCTTACCCACTAAAATTTTCAAAGTTGCAAAAATAGGGTTGTGACCCATCTAATTGCTCCTGGGACCATCACGAAGAACTTTTATCCATTTCCGAAGACCAAAAAAGTGCCGGTTTTCCCTAATTTGGGCGTAATCGCACTTATTAAAGCCTCGTAACCCTCAACGCGCAAGAATTCCAAGTCATCTAAGTCACCAAAAGTAGGGTTGTGGCATATCAAAATGTAGCTGAGATCATTTCGAACGACATAAGTTGGTCCAAAAATTCCAAAAAAGCGACGGTTTTCCCAATATTTGATGAAATCGCTTAATCAAGGGGCATAACTCTTACCCACTAAAATTTTCAAAGTTGCAAAAATAGGGTTGTGACCCATCTAATTGCTCCTGGGACCATCACGAAGAACTTTTATCCATTTCCGAAGACCAAAAAAGTGCCGGTTTTCCCTAATTTGGGCGTAATCGCACTTATTAAAGCCTCGTAACCCTCAACGCGCAAGAATTCCAAGTCATCTAAGTCACCAAAAGTAGGGTTGTGGCATATCAAAATGTAGCTGAGATCATTTCGAACGACATAAGTTGGTCCAAAAATTCCAAAAAAGCGACGGTTTTCCCAATATTTGATGAAATCGCTTAATCAAGGGGCATAACTCTTACCCACTAAAATTTTCAAAGTTGCAAAAATAGGGTTGTGACCCATCTAATTGCTCCTGGGACCATCACGAAGAACTTTTATCCATTTCCGAAGACCAAAAAAGTGCCGGTTTTCCCTAATTTGGGCGTAATCGCACTTATTAAAGCCTCGTAACCCTCAACGCGCAAGAATTCCAAGTCATCTAAGTCACCAAAAGTAGGGTTGTGGCATATCAAAATGTAGCTGAGATCATTTCGAACGACATAAGTTGGTCCAAAAATTCCAAAAAAGCGACGGTTTTCCCAATATTTGATGAAATCGCTTAATCAAGGGGCATAACTCTTACCCACTAAAATTTTCAAAGTTGCAAAAATAGGGTTGTGACCCATCTAATTGCTCCTGGGACCATCACGAAGAACTTTTATCCATTTCCGAAGACCAAAAAAGTGCCGGTTTTCCCTAATTTGGGCGTAATCGCACTTATTAAAGCCTCGTAACCCTCAACGCGCAAGAATTCCAAGTCATCTAAGTCACCAAAAGTAGGGTTGTGGCATATCAAAATGTAGCTGAGATCATTTCGAACGACATAAGTTGGTCCAAAAATTCCAAAAAAGCGACGGTTTTCCCAATATTTGATGAAATCGCTTAATCAAGGGGCATAACTCTTACCCACTAAAATTTTCAAAGTTGCAAAAATAGGGTTGTGACCCATCTAATTGCTCCTGGGACCATCACGAAGAACTTTTATCCATTTCCGAAGACCAAAAAAGTGCCGGTTTTCCCTAATTTGGGCGTAATCGCACTTATTAAAGCCTCGTAACCCTCAACGCGCAAGAATTCCAAGTCATCTAAGTCACCAAAAGTAGGGTTGTGGCATATCAAAATGTAGCTGAGATCATTTCGAACGACATAAGTTGGTCCAAAAATTCCAAAAAAGCGACGGTTTTCCCAATATTTGATGAAATCGCTTAATCAAGGGGCATAACTCTTACCCACTAAAATTTTCAAAGTTGCAAAAATAGGGTTGTGACCCATCTAATTGCTCCTGGGACCATCACGAAGAACTTTTATCCATTTCCGAAGACCAAAAAAGTGCCGGTTTTCCCTAATTTGGGCGTAATCGCACTTATTAAAGCCTCGTAACCCTCAACGCGCAAGAATTCCAAGTCATCTAAGTCACCAAAAGTAGGGTTGTGGCATATCAAAATGTAGCTGAGATCATTTCGAACGACATAAGTTGGTCCAAAAATTCCAAAAAAGCGACGGTTTTCCCAATATTTGATGAAATCGCTTAATCAAGGGGCATAACTCTTACCCACTAAAATTTTCAAAGTTGCAAAAATAGGGTTGTGACCCATCTAATTGCTCCTGGGACCATCACGAAGAACTTTTATCCATTTCCGAAGACCAAAAAAGTGCCGGTTTTCCCTAATTTGGGCGTAATCGCACTTATTAAAGCCTCGTAACCCTCAACGCGCAAGAATTCCAAGTCATCTAAGTCACCAAAAGTAGGGTTGTGGCATATCAAAATGTAGCTGAGATCATTTCGAACGACATAAGTTGGTCCAAAAATTCCAAAAAAGCGACGGTTTTCCCAATATTTGATGAAATCGCTTAATCAAGGGGCATAACTCTTACCCACTAAAATTTTCAAAGTTGCAAAAATAGGGTTGTGACCCATCTAATTGCTCCTGGGACCATCACGAAGAACTTTTATCCATTTCCGAAGACCAAAAAAGTGCCGGTTTTCCCTAATTTGGGCGTAATCGCACTTATTAAAGCCTCGTAACCCTCAACGCGCAAGAATTCCAAGTCATCTAAGTCACCAAAAGTAGGGTTGTGGCATATCAAAATGTAGCTGAGATCATTTCGAACGACATAAGTTGGTCCAAAAATTCCAAAAAAGCGACGGTTTTCCCAATATTTGATGAAATCGCTTAATCAAGGGGCATAACTCTTACCCACTAAAATTTTCAAAGTTGCAAAAATAGGGTTGTGACCCATCTAATTGCTCCTGGGACCATCACGAAGAACTTTTATCCATTTCCGAAGACCAAAAAAGTGCCGGTTTTCCCTAATTTGGGCGTAATCGCACTTATTAAAGCCTCGTAACCCTCAACGCGCAAGAATTCCAAGTCATCTAAGTCACCAAAAGTAGGGTTGTGGCATATCAAAATGTAGCTGAGATCATTTCGAACGACATAAGTTGGTCCAAAAATTCCAAAAAAGCGACGGTTTTCCCAATATTTGATGAAATCGCTTAATCAAGGGGCATAACTCTTACCCACTAAAATTTTCAAAGTTGCAAAAATAGGGTTGTGACCCATCTAATTGCTCCTGGGACCATCACGAAGAACTTTTATCCATTTCCGAAGACCAAAAAAGTGCCGGTTTTCCCTAATTTGGGCGTAATCGCACTTATTAAAGCCTCGTAACCCTCAACGCGCAAGAATTCCAAGTCATCTAAGTCACCAAAAGTAGGGTTGTGGCATATCAAAATGTAGCTGAGATCATTTCGAACGACATAAGTTGGTCCAAAAATTCCAAAAAAGCGACGGTTTTCCCAATATTTGATGAAATCGCTTAATCAAGGGGCATAACTCTTACCCACTAAAATTTTCAAAGTTGCAAAAATAGGGTTGTGACCCATCTAATTGCTCCTGGGACCATCACGAAGAACTTTTATCCATTTCCGAAGACCAAAAAAGTGCCGGTTTTCCCTAATTTGGGCGTAATCGCACTTATTAAAGCCTCGTAACCCTCAACGCGCAAGAATTCCAAGTCATCTAAGTCACCAAAAGTAGGGTTGTGGCATATCAAAATGTAGCTGAGATCATTTCGAACGACATAAGTTGGTCCAAAAATTCCAAAAAAGCGACGGTTTTCCCAATATTTGATGAAATCGCTTAATCAAGGGGCATAACTCTTACCCACTAAAATTTTCAAAGTTGCAAAAATAGGGTTGTGACCCATCTAATTGCTCCTGGGACCATCACGAAGAACTTTTATCCATTTCCGAAGACCAAAAAAGTGCCGGTTTTCCCTAATTTGGGCGTAATCGCACTTATTAAAGCCTCGTAACCCTCAACGCGCAAGAATTCCAAGTCATCTAAGTCACCAAAAGTAGGGTTGTGGCATATCAAAATGTAGCTGAGATCATTTCGAACGACATAAGTTGGTCCAAAAATTCCAAAAAAGCGACGGTTTTCCCAATATTTGATGAAATCGCTTAATCAAGGGGCATAACTCTTACCCACTAAAATTTTCAAAGTTGCAAAAATAGGGTTGTGACCCATCTAATTGCTCCTGGGACCATCACGAAGAACTTTTATCCATTTCCGAAGACCAAAAAAGTGCCGGTTTTCCCTAATTTGGGCGTAATCGCACTTATTAAAGCCTCGTAACCCTCAACGCGCAAGAATTCCAAGTCATCTAAGTCACCAAAAGTAGGGTTGTGGCATATCAAAATGTAGCTGAGATCATTTCGAACGACATAAGTTGGTCCAAAAATTCCAAAAAAGCGACGGTTTTCCCAATATTTGATGAAATCGCTTAATCAAGGGGCATAACTCTTACCCACTAAAATTTTCAAAGTTGCAAAAATAGGGTTGTGACCCATCTAATTGCTCCTGGGACCATCACGAAGAACTTTTATCCATTTCCGAAGACCAAAAAAGTGCCGGTTTTCCCTAATTTGGGCGTAATCGCACTTATTAAAGCCTCGTAACCCTCAACGCGCAAGAATTCCAAGTCATCTAAGTCACCAAAAGTAGGGTTGTGGCATATCAAAATGTAGCTGAGATCATTTCGAACGACATAAGTTGGTCCAAAAATTCCAAAAAAGCGACGGTTTTCCCAATATTTGATGAAATCGCTTAATCAAGGGGCATAACTCTTACCCACTAAAATTTTCAAAGTTGCAAAAATAGGGTTGTGACCCATCTAATTGCTCCTGGGACCATCACGAAGAACTTTTATCCATTTCCGAAGACCAAAAAAGTGCCGGTTTTCCCTAATTTGGGCGTAATCGCACTTATTAAAGCCTCGTAACCCTCAACGCGCAAGAATTCCAAGTCATCTAAGTCACCAAAAGTAGGGTTGTGGCATATCAAAATGTAGCTGAGATCATTTCGAACGACATAAGTTGGTCCAAAAATTCCAAAAAAGCGACGGTTTTCCCAATATTTGATGAAATCGCTTAATCAAGGGGCATAACTCTTACCCACTAAAATTTTCAAAGTTGCAAAAATAGGGTTGTGACCCATCTAATTGCTCCTGGGACCATCACGAAGAACTTTTATCCATTTCCGAAGACCAAAAAAGTGCCGGTTTTCCCTAATTTGGGCGTAATCGCACTTATTAAAGCCTCGTAACCCTCAACGCGCAAGAATTCCAAGTCATCTAAGTCACCAAAAGTAGGGTTGTGGCATATCAAAATGTAGCTGAGATCATTTCGAACGACATAAGTTGGTCCAAAAATTCCAAAAAAGCGACGGTTTTCCCAATATTTGATGAAATCGCTTAATCAAGGGGCATAACTCTTACCCACTAAAATTTTCAAAGTTGCAAAAATAGGGTTGTGACCCATCTAATTGCTCCTGGGACCATCACGAAGAACTTTTATCCATTTCCGAAGACCAAAAAAGTGCCGGTTTTCCCTAATTTGGGCGTAATCGCACTTATTAAAGCCTCGTAACCCTCAACGCGCAAGAATTCCAAGTCATCTAAGTCACCAAAAGTAGGGTTGTGGCATATCAAAATGTAGCTGAGATCATTTCGAACGACATAAGTTGGTCCAAAAATTCCAAAAAAGCGACGGTTTTCCCAATATTTGATGAAATCGCTTAATCAAGGGGCATAACTCTTACCCACTAAAATTTTCAAAGTTGCAAAAATAGGGTTGTGACCCATCTAATTGCTCCTGGGACCATCACGAAGAACTTTTATCCATTTCCGAAGACCAAAAAAGTGCCGGTTTTCCCTAATTTGGGCGTAATCGCACTTATTAAAGCCTCGTAACCCTCAACGCGCAAGAATTCCAAGTCATCTAAGTCACCAAAAGTAGGGTTGTGGCATATCAAAATGTAGCTGAGATCATTTCGAACGACATAAGTTGGTCCAAAAATTCCAAAAAAGCGACGGTTTTCCCAATATTTGATGAAATCGCTTAATCAAGGGGCATAACTCTTACCCACTAAAATTTTCAAAGTTGCAAAAATAGGGTTGTGACCCATCTAATTGCTCCTGGGACCATCACGAAGAACTTTTATCCATTTCCGAAGACCAAAAAAGTGCCGGTTTTCCCTAATTTGGGCGTAATCGCACTTATTAAAGCCTCGTAACCCTCAACGCGCAAGAATTCCAAGTCATCTAAGTCACCAAAAGTAGGGTTGTGGCATATCAAAATGTAGCTGAGATCATTTCGAACGACATAAGTTGGTCCAAAAATTCCAAAAAAGCGACGGTTTTCCCAATATTTGATGAAATCGCTTAATCAAGGGGCATAACTCTTACCCACTAAAATTTTCAAAGTTGCAAAAATAGGGTTGTGACCCATCTAATTGCTCCTGGGACCATCACGAAGAACTTTTATCCATTTCCGAAGACCAAAAAAGTGCCGGTTTTCCCTAATTTGGGCGTAATCGCACTTATTAAAGCCTCGTAACCCTCAACGCGCAAGAATTCCAAGTCATCTAAGTCACCAAAAGTAGGGTTGTGGCATATCAAAATGTAGCTGAGATCATTTCGAACGACATAAGTTGGTCCAAAAATTCCAAAAAAGCGACGGTTTTCCCAATATTTGATGAAATCGCTTAATCAAGGGGCATAACTCTTACCCACTAAAATTTTCAAAGTTGCAAAAATAGGGTTGTGACCCATCTAATTGCTCCTGGGACCATCACGAAGAACTTTTATCCATTTCCGAAGACCAAAAAAGTGCCGGTTTTCCCTAATTTGGGCGTAATCGCACTTATTAAAGCCTCGTAACCCTCAACGCGCAAGAATTCCAAGTCATCTAAGTCACCAAAAGTAGGGTTGTGGCATATCAAAATGTAGCTGAGATCATTTCGAACGACATAAGTTGGTCCAAAAATTCCAAAAAAGCGACGGTTTTCCCAATATTTGATGAAATCGCTTAATCAAGGGGCATAACTCTTACCCACTAAAATTTTCAAAGTTGCAAAAATAGGGTTGTGACCCATCTAATTGCTCCTGGGACCATCACGAAGAACTTTTATCCATTTCCGAAGACCAAAAAAGTGCCGGTTTTCCCTAATTTGGGCGTAATCGCACTTATTAAAGCCTCGTAACCCTCAACGCGCAAGAATTCCAAGTCATCTAAGTCACCAAAAGTAGGGTTGTGGCATATCAAAATGTAGCTGAGATCATTTCGAACGACATAAGTTGGTCCAAAAATTCCAAAAAAGCGACGGTTTTCCCAATATTTGATGAAATCGCTTAATCAAGGGGCATAACTCTTACCCACTAAAATTTTCAAAGTTGCAAAAATAGGGTTGTGACCCATCTAATTGCTCCTGGGACCATCACGAAGAACTTTTATCCATTTCCGAAGACCAAAAAAGTGCCGGTTTTCCCTAATTTGGGCGTAATCGCACTTATTAAAGCCTCGTAACCCTCAACGCGCAAGAATTCCAAGTCATCTAAGTCACCAAAAGTAGGGTTGTGGCATATCAAAATGTAGCTGAGATCATTTCGAACGACATAAGTTGGTCCAAAAATTCCAAAAAAGCGACGGTTTTCCCAATATTTGATGAAATCGCTTAATCAAGGGGCATAACTCTTACCCACTAAAATTTTCAAAGTTGCAAAAATAGGGTTGTGACCCATCTAATTGCTCCTGGGACCATCACGAAGAACTTTTATCCATTTCCGAAGACCAAAAAAGTGCCGGTTTTCCCTAATTTGGGCGTAATCGCACTTATTAAAGCCTCGTAACCCTCAACGCGCAAGAATTCCAAGTCATCTAAGTCACCAAAAGTAGGGTTGTGGCATATCAAAATGTAGCTGAGATCATAGCGAACGACATAAGTTGGTCCAAAAATTCCAAAAAAGCGACGGTTTTCCCAATATTTGATGAAATCGCTTAATCAAGGGGCATAACTCTTACCCACTAAAATTTTCAAAGTTGCAAAAATAGGGTTGTGACCCATCTAATTGCTCCTGGGACCATCACGAAGAACTTTTATCCATTTCCGAAGACCAAAAAAGTGCCGGTTTTCCCTAATTTGGGCGTAATCGCACTTATTAAAGCCTCGTAACCCTCAACGCGCAAGAATTCCAAGTCATCTAAGTCACCAAAAGTAGGGTTGTGGCATATCAAAATGTAGCTGAGATCATTTCGAACGACATAAGTTGGTCCAAAAATTCCAAAAAAGCGACGGTTTTCCCAATATTTGATGAAATCGCTTAATCAAGGGGCATAACTCTTACCCACTAAAATTTTCAAAGTTGCAAAAATAGGGTTGTGACCCATCTAATTGCTCCTGGGACCATCACGAAGAACTTTTATCCATTTCCGAAGACCAAAAAAGTGCCGGTTTTCCCTAATTTGGGCGTAATCGCACTTATTAAAGCCTCGTAACCCTCAACGCGCAAGAATTCCAAGTCATCTAAGTCACCAAAAGTAGGGTTGTGGCATATCAAAATGTAGCTGAGATCATTTCGAACGACATAAGTTGGTCCAAAAATTCCAAAAAAGCGACGGTTTTCCCAATATTTGATGAAATCGCTTAATCAAGGGGCATAACTCTTACCCACTAAAATTTTCAAAGTTGCAAAAATAGGGTTGTGACCCATCTAATTGCTCCTGGGACCATCACGAAGAACTTTTATCCATTTCCGAAGACCAAAAAAGTGCCGGTTTTCCCTAATTTGGGCGTAATCGCACTTATTAAAGCCTCGTAACCCTCAACGCGCAAGAATTCCAAGTCATCTAAGTCACCAAAAGTAGGGTTGTGGCATATCAAAATGTAGCTGAGATCATTTCGAACGACATAAGTTGGTCCAAAAATTCCAAAAAAGCGACGGTTTTCCCAATATTTGATGAAATCGCTTAATCAAGGGGCATAACTCTTACCCACTAAAATTTTCAAAGTTGCAAAAATAGGGTTGTGACCCATCTAATTGCTCCTGGGACCATCACGAAGAACTTTTATCCATTTCCGAAGACCAAAAAAGTGCCGGTTTTCCCTAATTTGGGCGTAATCGCACTTATTAAAGCCTCGTAACCCTCAACGCGCAAGAATTCCAAGTCATCTAAGTCACCAAAAGTAGGGTTGTGGCATATCAAAATGTAGCTGAGATCATTTCGAACGACATAAGTTGGTCCAAAAATTCCAAAAAAGCGACGGTTTTCCCAATATTTGATGAAATCGCTTAATCAAGGGGCATAACTCTTACCCACTAAAATTTTCAAAGTTGCAAAAATAGGGTTGTGACCCATCTAATTGCTCCTGGGACCATCACGAAGAACTTTTATCCATTTCCGAAGACCAAAAAAGTGCCGGTTTTCCCTAATTTGGGCGTAATCGCACTTATTAAAGCCTCGTAACCCTCAACGCGCAAGAATTCCAAGTCATCTAAGTCACCAAAAGTAGGGTTGTGGCATATCAAAATGTAGCTGAGATCATTTCGAACGACATAAGTTGGTCCAAAAATTCCAAAAAAGCGACGGTTTTCCCAATATTTGATGAAATCGCTTAATCAAGGGGCATAACTCTTACCCACTAAAATTTTCAAAGTTGCAAAAATAGGGTTGTGACCCATCTAATTGCTCCTGGGACCATCACGAAGAACTTTTATCCATTTCCGAAGACCAAAAAAGTGCCGGTTTTCCCTAATTTGGGCGTAATCGCACTTATTAAAGCCTCGTAACCCTCAACGCGCAAGAATTCCAAGTCATCTAAGTCACCAAAAGTAGGGTTGTGGCATATCAAAATGTAGCTGAGATCATTTCGAACGACATAAGTTGGTCCAAAAATTCCAAAAAAGCGACGGTTTTCCCAATATTTGATGAAATCGCTTAATCAAGGGGCATAACTCTTACCCACTAAAATTTTCAAAGTTGCAAAAATAGGGTTGTGACCCATCTAATTGCTCCTGGGACCATCACGAAGAACTTTTATCCATTTCCGAAGACCAAAAAAGTGCCGGTTTTCCCTAATTTGGGCGTAATCGCACTTATTAAAGCCTCGTAACCCTCAACGCGCAAGAATTCCAAGTCATCTAAGTCACCAAAAGTAGGGTTGTGGCATATCAAAATGTAGCTGAGATCATTTCGAACGACATAAGTTGGTCCAAAAATTCCAAAAAAGCGACGGTTTTCCCAATATTTGATGAAATCGCTTAATCAAGGGGCATAACTCTTACCCACTAAAATTTTCAAAGTTGCAAAAATAGGGTTGTGACCCATCTAATTGCTCCTGGGACCATCACGAAGAACTTTTATCCATTTCCGAAGACCAAAAAAGTGCCGGTTTTCCCTAATTTGGGCGTAATCGCACTTATTAAAGCCTCGTAACCCTCAACGCGCAAGAATTCCAAGTCATCTAAGTCACCAAAAGTAGGGTTGTGGCATATCAAAATGTAGCTGAGATCATTTCGAACGACATAAGTTGGTCCAAAAATTCCAAAAAAGCGACGGTTTTCCCAATATTTGATGAAATCGCTTAATCAAGGGGCATAACTCTTACCCACTAAAATTTTCAAAGTTGCAAAAATAGGGTTGTGACCCATCTAATTGCTCCTGGGACCATCACGAAGAACTTTTATCCATTTCCGAAGACCAAAAAAGTGCCGGTTTTCCCTAATTTGGGCGTAATCGCACTTATTAAAGCCTCGTAACCCTCAACGCGCAAGAATTCCAAGTCATCTAAGTCACCAAAAGTAGGGTTGTGGCATATCAAAATGTAGCTGAGATCATTTCGAACGACATAAGTTGGTCCAAAAATTCCAAAAAAGCGACGGTTTTCCCAATATTTGATGAAATCGCTTAATCAAGGGGCATAACTCTTACCCACTAAAATTTTCAAAGTTGCAAAAATAGGGTTGTGACCCATCTAATTGCTCCTGGGACCATCACGAAGAACTTTTATCCATTTCCGAAGACCAAAAAAGTGCCGGTTTTCCCTAATTTGGGCGTAATCGCACTTATTAAAGCCTCGTAACCCTCAACGCGCAAGAATTCCAAGTCATCTAAGTCACCAAAAGTAGGGTTGTGGCATATCAAAATGTAGCTGAGATCATTTCGAACGACATAAGTTGGTCCAAAAATTCCAAAAAAGCGACGGTTTTCCCAATATTTGATGAAATCGCTTAATCAAGGGGCATAACTCTTACCCACTAAAATTTTCAAAGTTGCAAAAATAGGGTTGTGACCCATCTAATTGCTCCTGGGACCATCACGAAGAACTTTTATCCATTTCCGAAGACCAAAAAAGTGCCGGTTTTCCCTAATTTGGGCGTAATCGCACTTATTAAAGCCTCGTAACCCTCAACGCGCAAGAATTCCAAGTCATCTAAGTCACCAAAAGTAGGGTTGTGGCATATCAAAATGTAGCTGAGATCATTTCGAACGACATAAGTTGGTCCAAAAATTCCAAAAAAGCGACGGTTTTCCCAATATTTGATGAAATCGCTTAATCAAGGGGCATAACTCTTACCCACTAAAATTTTCAAAGTTGCAAAAATAGGGTTGTGACCCATCTAATTGCTCCTGGGACCATCACGAAGAACTTTTATCCATTTCCGAAGACCAAAAAAGTGCCGGTTTTCCCTAATTTGGGCGTAATCGCACTTATTAAAGCCTCGTAACCCTCAACGCGCAAGAATTCCAAGTCATCTAAGTCACCAAAAGTAGGGTTGTGGCATATCAAAATGTAGCTGAGATCATTTCGAACGACATAAGTTGGTCCAAAAATTCCAAAAAAGCGACGGTTTTCCCAATATTTGATGAAATCGCTTAATCAAGGGGCATAACTCTTACCCACTAAAATTTTCAAAGTTGCAAAAATAGGGTTGTGACCCATCTAATTGCTCCTGGGACCATCACGAAGAACTTTTATCCATTTCCGAAGACCAAAAAAGTGCCGGTTTTCCCTAATTTGGGCGTAATCGCACTTATTAAAGCCTCGTAACCCTCAACGCGCAAGAATTCCAAGTCATCTAAGTCACCAAAAGTAGGGTTGTGGCATATCAAAATGTAGCTGAGATCATTTCGAACGACATAAGTTGGTCCAAAAATTCCAAAAAAGCGACGGTTTTCCCAATATTTGATGAAATCGCTTAATCAAGGGGCATAACTCTTACCCACTAAAATTTTCAAAGTTGCAAAAATAGGGTTGTGACCCATCTAATTGCTCCTGGGACCATCACGAAGAACTTTTATCCATTTCCGAAGACCAAAAAAGTGCCGGTTTTCCCTAATTTGGGCGTAATCGCACTTATTAAAGCCTCGTAACCCTCAACGCGCAAGAATTCCAAGTCATCTAAGTCACCAAAAGTAGGGTTGTGGCATATCAAAATGTAGCTGAGATCATTTCGAACGACATAAGTTGGTCCAAAAATTCCAAAAAAGCGACGGTTTTCCCAATATTTGATGAAATCGCTTAATCAAGGGGCATAACTCTTACCCACTAAAATTTTCAAAGTTGCAAAAATAGGGTTGTGACCCATCTAATTGCTCCTGGGACCATCACGAAGAACTTTTATCCATTTCCGAAGACCAAAAAAGTGCCGGTTTTCCCTAATTTGGGCGTAATCGCACTTATTAAAGCCTCGTAACCCTCAACGCGCAAGAATTCCAAGTCATCTAAGTCACCAAAAGTAGGGTTGTGGCATATCAAAATGTAGCTGAGATCATTTCGAACGACATAAGTTGGTCCAAAAATTCCAAAAAAGCGACGGTTTTCCCAATATTTGATGAAATCGCTTAATCAAGGGGCATAACTCTTACCCACTAAAATTTTCAAAGTTGCAAAAATAGGGTTGTGACCCATCTAATTGCTCCTGGGACCATCACGAAGAACTTTTATCCATTTCCGAAGACCAAAAAAGTGCCGGTTTTCCCTAATTTGGGCGTAATCGCACTTATTAAAGCCTCGTAACCCTCAACGCGCAAGAATTCCAAGTCATCTAAGTCACCAAAAGTAGGGTTGTGGCATATCAAAATGTAGCTGAGATCATTTCGAACGACATAAGTTGGTCCAAAAATTCCAAAAAAGCGACGGTTTTCCCAATATTTGATGAAATCGCTTAATCAAGGGGCATAACTCTTACCCACTAAAATTTTCAAAGTTGCAAAAATAGGGTTGTGACCCATCTAATTGCTCCTGGGACCATCACGAAGAACTTTTATCCATTTCCGAAGACCAAAAAAGTGCCGGTTTTCCCTAATTTGGGCGTAATCGCACTTATTAAAGCCTCGTAACCCTCAACGCGCAAGAATTCCAAGTCATCTAAGTCACCAAAAGTAGGGTTGTGGCATATCAAAATGTAGCTGAGATCATTTCGAACGACATAAGTTGGTCCAAAAATTCCAAAAAAGCGACGGTTTTCCCAATATTTGATGAAATCGCTTAATCAAGGGGCATAACTCTTACCCACTAAAATTTTCAAAGTTGCAAAAATAGGGTTGTGACCCATCTAATTGCTCCTGGGACCATCACGAAGAACTTTTATCCATTTCCGAAGACCAAAAAAGTGCCGGTTTTCCCTAATTTGGGCGTAATCGCACTTATTAAAGCCTCGTAACCCTCAACGCGCAAGAATTCCAAGTCATCTAAGTCACCAAAAGTAGGGTTGTGGCATATCAAAATGTAGCTGAGATCATTTCGAACGACATAAGTTGGTCCAAAAATTCCAAAAAAGCGACGGTTTTCCCAATATTTGATGAAATCGCTTAATCAAGGGGCATAACTCTTACCCACTAAAATTTTCAAAGTTGCAAAAATAGGGTTGTGACCCATCTAATTGCTCCTGGGACCATCACGAAGAACTTTTATCCATTTCCGAAGACCAAAAAAGTGCCGGTTTTCCCTAATTTGGGCGTAATCGCACTTATTAAAGCCTCGTAACCCTCAACGCGCAAGAATTCCAAGTCATCTAAGTCACCAAAAGTAGGGTTGTGGCATATCAAAATGTAGCTGAGATCATTTCGAACGACATAAGTTGGTCCAAAAATTCCAAAAAAGCGACGGTTTTCCCAATATTTGATGAAATCGCTTAATCAAGGGGCATAACTCTTACCCACTAAAATTTTCAAAGTTGCAAAAATAGGGTTGTGACCCATCTAATTGCTCCTGGGACCATCACGAAGAACTTTTATCCATTTCCGAAGACCAAAAAAGTGCCGGTTTTCCCTAATTTGGGCGTAATCGCACTTATTAAAGCCTCGTAACCCTCAACGCGCAAGAATTCCAAGTCATCTAAGTCACCAAAAGTAGGGTTGTGGCATATCAAAATGTAGCTGAGATCATTTCGAACGACATAAGTTGGTCCAAAAATTCCAAAAAAGCGACGGTTTTCCCAATATTTGATGAAATCGCTTAATCAAGGGGCATAACTCTTACCCACTAAAATTTTCAAAGTTGCAAAAATAGGGTTGTGACCCATCTAATTGCTCCTGGGACCATCACGAAGAACTTTTATCCATTTCCGAAGACCAAAAAAGTGCCGGTTTTCCCTAATTTGGGCGTAATCGCACTTATTAAAGCCTCGTAACCCTCAACGCGCAAGAATTCCAAGTCATCTAAGTCACCAAAAGTAGGGTTGTGGCATATCAAAATGTAGCTGAGATCATTTCGAACGACATAAGTTGGTCCAAAAATTCCAAAAAAGCGACGGTTTTCCCAATATTTGATGAAATCGCTTAATCAAGGGGCATAACTCTTACCCACTAAAATTTTCAAAGTTGCAAAAATAGGGTTGTGACCCATCTAATTGCTCCTGGGACCATCACGAAGAACTTTTATCCATTTCCGAAGACCAAAAAAGTGCCGGTTTTCCCTAATTTGGGCGTAATCGCACTTATTAAAGCCTCGTAACCCTCAACGCGCAAGAATTCCAAGTCATCTAAGTCACCAAAAGTAGGGTTGTGGCATATCAAAATGTAGCTGAGATCATTTCGAACGACATAAGTTGGTCCAAAAATTCCAAAAAAGCGACGGTTTTCCCAATATTTGATGAAATCGCTTAATCAAGGGGCATAACTCTTACCCACTAAAATTTTCAAAGTTGCAAAAATAGGGTTGTGACCCATCTAATTGCTCCTGGGACCATCACGAAGAACTTTTATCCATTTCCGAAGACCAAAAAAGTGCCGGTTTTCCCTAATTTGGGCGTAATCGCACTTATTAAAGCCTCGTAACCCTCAACGCGCAAGAATTCCAAGTCATCTAAGTCACCAAAAGTAGGGTTGTGGCATATCAAAATGTAGCTGAGATCATTTCGAACGACATAAGTTGGTCCAAAAATTCCAAAAAAGCGACGGTTTTCCCAATATTTGATGAAATCGCTTAATCAAGGGGCATAACTCTTACCCACTAAAATTTTCAAAGTTGCAAAAATAGGGTTGTGACCCATCTAATTGCTCCTGGGACCATCACGAAGAACTTTTATCCATTTCCGAAGACCAAAAAAGTGCCGGTTTTCCCTAATTTGGGCGTAATCGCACTTATTAAAGCCTCGTAACCCTCAACGCGCAAGAATTCCAAGTCATCTAAGTCACCAAAAGTAGGGTTGTGGCATATCAAAATGTAGCTGAGATCATTTCGAACGACATAAGTTGGTCCAAAAATTCCAAAAAAGCGACGGTTTTCCCAATATTTGATGAAATCGCTTAATCAAGGGGCATAACTCTTACCCACTAAAATTTTCAAAGTTGCAAAAATAGGGTTGTGACCCATCTAATTGCTCCTGGGACCATCACGAAGAACTTTTATCCATTTCCGAAGACCAAAAAAGTGCCGGTTTTCCCTAATTTGGGCGTAATCGCACTTATTAAAGCCTCGTAACCCTCAACGCGCAAGAATTCCAAGTCATCTAAGTCACCAAAAGTAGGGTTGTGGCATATCAAAATGTAGCTGAGATCATTTCGAACGACATAAGTTGGTCCAAAAATTCCAAAAAAGCGACGGTTTTCCCAATATTTGATGAAATCGCTTAATCAAGGGGCATAACTCTTACCCACTAAAATTTTCAAAGTTGCAAAAATAGGGTTGTGACCCATCTAATTGCTCCTGGGACCATCACGAAGAACTTTTATCCATTTCCGAAGACCAAAAAAGTGCCGGTTTTCCCTAATTTGGGCGTAATCGCACTTATTAAAGCCTCGTAACCCTCAACGCGCAAGAATTCCAAGTCATCTAAGTCACCAAAAGTAGGGTTGTGGCATATCAAAATGTAGCTGAGATCATTTCGAACGACATAAGTTGGTCCAAAAATTCCAAAAAAGCGACGGTTTTCCCAATATTTGATGAAATCGCTTAATCAAGGGGCATAACTCTTACCCACTAAAATTTTCAAAGTTGCAAAAATAGGGTTGTGACCCATCTAATTGCTCCTGGGACCATCACGAAGAACTTTTATCCATTTCCGAAGACCAGAAAAGTGCCGGTTTTCCCTAATTTGGGCGTAATCGCACTTATTAAAGCCTCGTAACCCTCAACGCGCAAGAATTCCAAGTCATCTAAGTCACCAAAAGTAGGGTTGTGGCATATCAAAATGTAGCTGAGATCATTTCGAACGACATAAGTTGGTCCAAAAATTCCAAAAAAGCGACGGTTTTCCCAATATTTGATGAAATCGCTTAATCAAGGGGCATAACTCTTACCCACTAAAATTTTCAAAGTTGCAAAAATAGGGTTGTGACCCATCTAATTGCTCCTGGGACCATCACGAAGAACTTTTATCCATTTCCGAAGACCAAAAAAGTGCCGGTTTTCCCTAATTTGGGCGTAATCGCACTTATTAAAGCCTCGTAACCCTCAACGCGCAAGAATTCCAAGTCATCTAAGTCACCAAAAGTAGGGTTGTGGCATATCAAAATGTAGCTGAGATCATTTCGAACGACATAAGTTGGTCCAAAAATTCCAAAAAAGCGACGGTTTTCCCAATATTTGATGAAATCGCTTAATCAAGGGGCATAACTCTTACCCACTAAAATTTTCAAAGTTGCAAAAATAGGGTTGTGACCCATCTAATTGCTCCTGGGACCATCACGAAGAACTTTTATCCATTTCCGAAGACCAAAAAAGTGCCGGTTTTCCCTAATTTGGGCGTAATCGCACTTATTAAAGCCTCGTAACCCTCAACGCGCAAGAATTCCAAGTCATCTAAGTCACCAAAAGTAGGGTTGTGGCATATCAAAATGTAGCTGAGATCATTTCGAACGACATAAGTTGGTCCAAAAATTCCAAAAAAGCGACGGTTTTCCCAATATTTGATGAAATCGCTTAATCAAGGGGCATAACTCTTACCCACTAAAATTTTCAAAGTTGCAAAAATAGGGTTGTGACCCATCTAATTGCTCCTGGGACCATCACGAAGAACTTTTATCCATTTCCGAAGACCAAAAAAGTGCCGGTTTTCCCTAATTTGGGCGTAATCGCACTTATTAAAGCCTCGTAACCCTCAACGCGCAAGAATTCCAAGTCATCTAAGTCACCAAAAGTAGGGTTGTGGCATATCAAAATGTAGCTGAGATCATTTCGAACGACATAAGTTGGTCCAAAAATTCCAAAAAAGCGACGGTTTTCCCAATATTTGATGAAATCGCTTAATCAAGGGGCATAACTCTTACCCACTAAAATTTTCAAAGTTGCAAAAATAGGGTTGTGACCCATCTAATTGCTCCTGGGACCATCACGAAGAACTTTTATCCATTTCCGAAGACCAAAAAAGTGCCGGTTTTCCCTAATTTGGGCGTAATCGCACTTATTAAAGCCTCGTAACCCTCAACGCGCAAGAATTCCAAGTCATCTAAGTCACCAAAAGTAGGGTTGTGGCATATCAAAATGTAGCTGAGATCATTTCGAACGACATAAGTTGGTCCAAAAATTCCAAAAAAGCGACGGTTTTCCCAATATTTGATGAAATCGCTTAATCAAGGGGCATAACTCTTACCCACTAAAATTTTCAAAATTGCAAAAATAGGGTTGTGACCCATCTAATTGCTCCTGGGACCATCACGAAGAACTTTTATCCATTTCCGAAGACCAAAAAAGTGCCGGTTTTCCCTAATTTGGGCGTAATCGCACTTATTAAAGCCTCGTAACCCTCAACGCGCAAGAATTCCAAGTCATCTAAGTCACCAAAAGTAGGGTTGTGGCATATCAAAATGTAGCTGAGATCATTTCGAACGACATAAGTTGGTCCAAAAATTCCAAAAAAGCGACGGTTTTCCCAATATTTGATGAAATCGCTTAATCAAGGGGCATAACTCTTACCCACTAAAATTTTCAAAGTTGCAAAAATAGGGTTGTGACCCATCTAATTGCTCCTGGGACCATCACGAAGAACTTTTATCCATTTCCGAAGACCAAAAAAGTGCCGGTTTTCCCTAATTTGGGCGTAATCGCACTTATTAAAGCCTCGTAACCCTCAACGCGCAAGAATGCCAAGTCATCTCAGTCACCAAAAGTAGGGTTGTGGCATATCAAAATGTAGCTGAGATCATTTCGAACGACATAAGTTGGTCCAAAAATTCCAAAAAAGCGACGGTTTTCCCAATATTTGATGAAATCGCTTAATCAAGGGGCATAACTCTTACCCACTAAAATTTTCAAAGTTGCAAAAATAGGGTTGTGACCCATCTAATTGCTCCTGGGACCATCACGAAGAACTTTTATCCATTTCCGAAGACCAAAAAAGTGCCGGTTTTCCCTAATTTGGGCGTAATCGCACTTATTAAAGCCTCGTAACCCTCAACGCGCAAGAATTCCAAGTCATCTAAGTCACCAAAAGTAGGGTTGTGGCATATCAAAATGTAGCTGAGATCATTTCGAACGACATAAGTTGGTCCAAAAATTCCAAAAAAGCGATGGTTTTCCCAATATTTGATGAAATCGCTTAATCAAGGGGCATAACTCTTACCCACTAAAATTTTCAAAGTTGCAAAAATAGGGTTGTGACCCATCTAATTGCTCCTGGGACCATCACGAAGAACTTTTATCCATTTCCGAAGACCAAAAAAGTGCCGGTTTTCCCTAATTTGGGCGTAATCGCACTTATTAAAGCCTCGTAACCCTCAACGCGCAAGAATTCCAAGTCATCTAAGTCACCAAAAGTAGGGTTGTGGCATATCAAAATGTAGCTGAGATCATTTCGAACGACATAAGTTGGTCCAAAAATTCCAAAAAAGCGACGGTTTTCCCAATATTTGATGAAATCGCTTAATCAAGGGGCATAACTCTTACCCACTAAAATTTTCAAAGTTGCAAAAATAGGGTTGTGACCCATCTAATTGCTCCTGGGACCATCACGAAGAACTTTTATCCATTTCCGAAGACCAAAAAAGTGCCGGTTTTCCCTAATTTGGGCGTAATCGCACTTATTAAAGCCTCGTAACCCTCAACGCGCAAGAATTCCAAGTCATCTAAGTCACCAAAAGTAGGGTTGTGGCATATCAAAATGTAGCTGAGATCATTTCGAACGACATAAGTTGGTCCAAAAATTCCAAAAAAGCGACGGTTTTCCCAATATTTGATGAAATCGCTTAATCAAGGGGCATAACTCTTACCCACTAAAATTTTCAAAGTTGCAAAAATAGGGTTGTGACCCATCTAATTGCTCCTGGGACCATCACGAAGAACTTTTATCCATTTCCGAAGACCAAAAAAGTGCCGGTTTTCCCTAATTTGGGCGTAATCGCACTTATTAAAGCCTCGTAACCCTCAACGCGCAAGAATTCCAAGTCATCTAAGTCACCAAAAGTAGGGTTGTGGCATATCAAAATGTAGCTGAGATCATTTCGAACGACATAAGTTGGTCCAAAAATTCCAAAAAAGCGACGGTTTTCCCAATATTTGATGAAATCGCTTAATCAAGGGGCATAACTCTTACCCACTAAAATTTTCAAAGTTGCAAAAATAGGGTTGTGACCCATCTAATTGCTCCTGGGACCATCACGAAGAACTTTTATCCATTTCCGAAGACCAAAAAAGTGCCGGTTTTCCCTAATTTGGGCGTAATCGCACTTATTAAAGCCTCGTAACCCTCAACGCGCAAGAATTCCAAGTCATCTAAGTAACCAAAAGTAGGGTTGTGGCATATCAAAATGTAGCTGAGATCATTTCGAACGACATAAGTTGGTCCAAAAATTCCAAAAAAGCGACGGTTTTCCCAATATTTGATGAAATCGCTTAATCAAGGGGCATAACTCTTACCCACTAAAATTTTCAAAGTTGCAAAAATAGGGTTGTGACCCATCTAATTGCTCCTGGGACCATCACGAAGAACTTTTATCCATTTCCGAAGACCAAAAAAGTGCCGGTTTTCCCTAATTTGGGCGTAATCGCACTTATTAAAGCCTCGTAACCCTCAACGCGCAAGAATTCCAAGTCATCTAAGTCACCAAAAGTAGGGTTGTGGCATATCAAAATGTAGCTGAGATCATTTCGAACGACATAAGTTGGTCCAAAAATTCCAAAAAAGCGACGGTTTTCCCAATATTTGATGAAATCGCTTAATCAAGGGGCATAACTCTTACCCACTAAAATTTTCAAAGTTGCAAAAATAGGGTTGTGACCCATCTAATTGCTCCTGGGACCATCACGAAGAACTTTTATCCATTTCCGAAGACCAAAAAAGTGCCGGTTTTCCCTAATTTGGGCGTAATCGCACTTATTAAAGCCTCGTAACCCTCAACGCGCAAGAATTCCAAGTCATCTAAGTCACCAAAAGTAGGGTTGTGGCATATCAAAATGTAGCTGAGATCATTTCGAACGACATAAGTTGGTCCAAAAATTCCAAAAAAGCGACGGTTTTCCCAATATTTGATGAAATCGCTTAATCAAGGGGCATAACTCTTACCCACTAAAATTTTCAAAGTTGCAAAAATAGGGTTGTGACCCATCTAATTGCTCCTGGGACCATCACGAAGAACTTTTATCCATTTCCGTAGACCAAAAAAGTGCCGGTTTTCCCTAATTTGGGCGTAATCGCACTTATTAAAGCCTCGTAACCCTCAACGCGCAAGAATTCCAAGTCATCTAAGTCACCAAAAGTAGGGTTGTGGCATATCAAAATGTAGCTGAGATCATTTCGAACGACATAAGTTGGTCCAAAAATTCCAAAAAAGCGACGGTTTTCCCAATATTTGATGAAATCGCTTAATCAAGGGGCATAACTCTTACCCACTAAAATTTTCAAAGTTGCAAAAATAGGGTTGTGACCCATCTAATTGCTCCTGGGACCATCACGAAGAACTTTTATCCATTTCCGAAGACCAAAAAAGTGCCGGTTTTCCCTAATTTGGGCGTAATCGCACTTATTAAAGCCTCGTAACCCTCAACGCGCAAGAATTCCAAGTCATCTAAGTCACCAAAAGTAGGGTTGTGGCATATCAAAATGTAGCTGAGATCATTTCGAACGACATAAGTTGGTCCAAAAATTCCAAAAAAGCGACGGTTTTCCCAATATTTGATGAAATCGCTTAATCAAGGGGCATAACTCTTACCCACTAAAATTTTCAAAGTTGCAAAAATAGGGTTGTGACCCATCTAATTGCTCCTGGGACCATCACGAAGAACTTTTATCCATTTCCGAAGACCAAAAAAGTGCCGGTTTTCCCTAATTTGGGCGTAATCGCACTTATTAAAGCCTCGTAACCCTCAACGCGCAAGAATTCCAAGTCATCTAAGTCACCAAAAGTAGGGTTGTGGCATATCAAAATGTAGCTGAGATCATTTCGAACGACATAAGTTGGTCCAAAAATTCCAAAAAAGCGACGGTTTTCCCAATATTTGATGAAATCGCTTAATCAAGGGGCATAACTCTTACCCACTAAAATTTTCAAAGTTGCAAAAATAGGGTTGTGACCCATCTAATTGCTCCTGGGACCATCACGAAGAACTTTTATCCATTTCCGAAGACCAAAAAAGTGCCGGTTTTCCCTAATTTGGGCGTAATCGCACTTATTAAAGCCTCGTAACCCTCAACGCGCAAGAATTCCAAGTCATCTAAGTCACCAAAAGTAGGGTTGTGGCATATCAAAATGTAGCTGAGATCATTTCGAACGACATAAGTTGGTCCAAAAATTCCAAAAAAGCGACGGTTTTCCCAATATTTGATGAAATCGCTTAATCAAGGGGCATAACTCTTACCCACTAAAATTTTCAAAGTTGCAAAAATAGGGTTGTGACCCATCTAATTGCTCCTGGGACCATCACGAAGAACTTTTATCCATTTCCGAAGACCAAAAAAGTGCCGGTTTTCCCTAATTTGGGCGTAATCGCACTTATTAAAGCCTCGTAACCCTCAACGCGCAAGAATTCCAAGTCATCTAAGTCACCAAAAGTAGGGTTGTGGCATATCAAAATGTAGCTGAGATCATTTCGAACGACATAAGTTGGTCCAAAAATTCCAAAAAAGCGACGGTTTTCCCAATATTTGATGAAATCGCTTAATCAAGGGGCATAACTCTTACCCACCAAAATTTTCAAAGTTGCAAAAATAGGTTGTGACCCATCTAATTGCTCCTGGGACCATCACGAAGAACTTTTATCCATTTCCGAAGACCAAAAAAGTGCCGGTTTTCCCTAATTTGGGCGTAATCGCACTTATTAAAGCCTCGTAACCCTCAACGCGCAAGAATTCCAAGTCATCTAAGTCACCAAAAGTAGGGTTGTGGCATATCAAAATGTAGCTGAGATCATTTCGAACGACATAAGTTGGTCCAAAAATTCCAAAAAAGCGACGGTTTTCCCAATATTTGATGAAATCGCTTAATCAAGGGGCATAACTCTTACCCACTAAAATTTTCAAAGTTGCAAAAATAGGGTTGTGACCCATCTAATTGCTCCTGGGACCATCACGAAGAACTTTTATCCATTTCCGAAGACCAAAAAAGTGCCGGTTTTCCCTAATTTGGGCGTAATCGCACTTATTAAAGCCTCGTAACCCTCAACGCGCAAGAATTCCAAGTCATCTAAGTCACCAAAAGTAGGGTTGTGGCATATCAAAATGTAGCTGAGATCATTTCGAACGACATAAGTTGGTCCAAAAATTCCAAAAAAGCGACGGTTTTCCCAATATTTGATGAAATCGCTTAATCAAGGGGCATAACTCTTACCCACTAAAATTTTCAAAGTTGCAAAAATAGGGTTGTGACCCATCTAATTGCTCCTGGGACCATCACGAAGAACTTTTATCCATTTCCGAAGACCAAAAAAGTGCCGGTTTTCCCTAATTTGGGCGTTAATCGCACTTATTAAAGCCTCGTAACCCTCAACGCGCAAGAATTCCAAGTCATCTAAGTCACCAAAAGTAGGGTTGTGGCATATCAAAATGTAGCTGAGATCATTTCGAACGACATAAGTTGGTCCAAAAATTCCAAAAAAGCAACGGTTTTTCCAATATTTGATGAAATCGCTTAATCAAGGGGCATAACTCTTACCCACTAAAATTTTCAAAGTTGCAAAAATAGGGTTGTGACCCATCTAATTGCTCCTGGGACCATCACGAAGAACTTTTATCCATTTCCGAAGACCAAAAAAGTGCCGGTTTTCCCTAATTTGGGCGTAATCGCACTTATTAAAGCCTCGTAACCCTCAACGCGCAAGAATTCCAAGTCATCTAAGTCACCAAAAGTAGGGTTGTGGCATATCAAAATGTAGCTGAGATCATTTCGAACGACATAAGTTGGTCCAAAAATTCCAAAAAAGCGACGGTTTTCCCAATATTTGATGAAATCGCTTAATCAAGGGGCATAACTCTTACCCACTAAAATTTTCAAAGTTGCAAAAATAGGGTTGTGACCCATCTAATTGCTCCTGGGACCATCACGAAGAACTTTTATCCATTTCCGAAGACCAAAAAAGTGCCGGTTTTCCCTAATTTGGGCGTAATCGCACTTATTAAAGCCTCGTAACCCTCAACGCGCAAGAATTCCAAGTCATCTAAGTCACCAAAAGTAGGGTTGTGGCATATCAAAATGTAGCTGAGATCATTTCGAACGACATAAGTTGGTCCAAAAATTCCAAAAAAGCGACGGTTTTCCCAATATTTGATGAAATCGCTTAATCAAGGGGCATAACTCTTACCCACTAAAATTTTCAAAGTTGCAAAAATAGGGTTGTGACCCATCTAATTGCTCCTGGGACCATCACGAAGAACTTTTATCCATTTCCGAAGACCAAAAAAGTGCCGGTTTTCCCTAATTTGGGCGTAATCGCACTTATTAAAGCCTCGTAACCCTCAACGCGCAAGAATTCCAAGTCATCTAAGTCACCAAAAGTAGGGTTGTGGCATATCAAAATGTAGCTGAGATCATTTCGAACGACATAAGTTGGTCCAAAAATTCCAAAAAAGCGACGGTTTTCCCAATATTTGATGAAATCGCTTAATCAAGGGGCATAACTCTTACCCACTAAAATTTTCAAAGTTGCAAAAATAGGGTTGTGACCCATCTAATTGCTCCTGGGACCATCACGAAGAACTTTTATCCATTTCCGAAGACCAAAAAAGTGCCGGTTTTCCCTAATTTGGGCGTAATCGCACTTATTAAAGCCTCGTAACCCTCAACGCGCAAGAATTCCAAGTCATCTAAAGGTGCGTTCACACGGTGCAATCTGTGGCATACAACATGTTGTACAACACAAATTGCACAAAGGATGTTGCAAACAATTCACCGTTCACACGTTGCAACAGTTGCATACAACTTGTAATCTCGCGTGACTTCAAAACAGGTGCTTTGTTTTAGACACTTTTTGTTACTAGCCATTACAACTTGAAACATCACAACAACTCTTGTGGCTTTATTGTTTATATTAAATTGAAATAATTAAAACAACTTTCACGGTCGTTTTAATGCTGAGCCTCATGATCCTCAGGGTGATTCAATTTAACAACTATAATATTTCCAAAATATCGCTTATTCGTTTCAATCAGCTGTTCTCTGTTTACGCAGGGATTCTAAAAATAGGTTCAAAACTCATGGTCTCTCTTTCTGCAGCTTCATAACTGTTGCGTAACCGAGTAAGGAGTTCGATGGGGCCCCCGAAGGGTGCCAGTGACATTCGTTGAAACTGTCGCTTTGAACTCTTTGGACGGCTTGATATAAAATATGCTAACCTTATGAATGTGTTCAAAGGTTTATAATGGTTTAAAGTAAACAATTATACTCGTTTCGACTTGCTATACGTAGTATCAGACTCAAATCAATAAGAAAATCAGAGGTTTCCGTTGCTTAATTTTAAAATATTGAAGCGTCTGTAAAATCCTTCAATATGGAAAATATTTATTTTTAATTTTGTGTCCCAATGAATGTTAGTATAATAATGTCAAAATGTTTTCTAGTATGAAGAATGGTGAGATGAATATCTATAAGACAATGATATCCCTTCCTCATCTGACCATAAAGGTTTGAAATAATTTGAAACACTGATTATTTTCAATTTTCTTTGACCTGTCATTGACACAGAGACATGACAATTACAAGATTCCTCTCAAACAAAATACAAAGAATGAGTTAAATATTGCTAAACAAATTCTTGCATGTTTTATGCACATTCCCATAATCAACAAAACACTGAGAAAAGAAAAGATATGTTGAATATATTATTTATTTTATTGCAATTTTTTTTTCAACAAGTAGCAGATAATACCTCTTTTCATACACATTTTATGAAACAATTATTACAACATCAACAGGTCAAATTAGGCTATATGTTTTCTATCAAATCAAATCATATCTCAAGATGGTCTAAGAAAAAATACAATATACTGTGTAGTGAAATTTGGATATTTCAAATCTTAGTTGCACTTTTCCCCATTTGTGAATAATATGAGTAATGAAAAAAAAGGCTGCTTCAAAGAAATATACAAAATTGTCAAAATGAGCACTTATTTCAGTATGACACCACTGATTAGGCCCTTCTTGTAACTGATTTCTTTATTTCAACTTGGTATAATAATATAATCTAAGTCTAATAATCTAAATAATGTTTATTCAATTAAATGAACATCATAATTCTTTTTATTGAGTTTTTTAACAAAATATATAAAAGTTGAATGAACTCCCATCAAGACAAATCATAATAAAATATAAGTATTCATTATCCTGTGAAAGTGGTTAACTGAAATTTAATTTGGTTGAATGAAGTTTAGTGACTGAATCTGTTTTAATGGGCTTTTAAGAAGAATTCAACCTGTTACACATGAATTCAGTAATTCCTTCTAATCACCTACACCAAAATGTATTATATAGATCATAGTCACAATTTATCAAATATAAATCATTAAGAAAATACCATTAACACAGTTATTGGAGTTTTACTTCAAATATATTGCTTAATATGGGTGATTATTGTTAAATTGCTTGTGATCAATACAGAAATCAATGTATATTACTTACAATCTTCAAGTAAGAAAAAATTGATTATAATGAATATTAAAAACTTGTACATGTAAATAAACATATACACATAGTTTTTCTATTGGTCTGCTACATAACTGCTTTAGATTATGAAAAATAAGTACTAGTAAACTGAAAACAAGTGTAATGTCAGATTAGATTGCTTTACTAAGGTTCATGAATCAAATTCCTCTAGATTTCACAGATAAAGTTCTTTGAAAACAAATAAAACATTTCCATATCATGTGGTTTATCATTAATGAAATTTTGAACTATATGAAAATAATATTTTTCTTCAAGATTATTCTACTGTATAATAGAAACTAATTAACTATCTTTCAATGTCAGCTTATAAACTGAAAACAGATTGTGGTTCTCTTTGGCTAGGCTGAGCTCTGTTGTTTGCTGAAGTAGACTATCTAGAGATGACCTGTCAGACAGCCATTTCTTTTGTTGAGAGGGTTTTCCTGCAGAAAAGAAATTATTTTAATTCTTTATCAATAGGCCTAGATGAATGGTGCATACATTTTGAGTGGTGTTTTAAACTATGAATAGAAATTATGTTTCTATTTATATTCGGACATTCAAAAAGCTACAAGGTTTTCATAATTTTTTGCAACCTGATTGATTAATATTAACGTACAATTATTGGCCCTCTCATCGTGAGCCTCCTTCATATGTAGGTCAAAGACTGTCAACAAACAAATACTAAACACTTTTACGGTACGCCTTGCCCAAATTTGTTTGCACATTGGAAAATAAGGATTATATGATATAGATATATTATTATTAGATTGTTTTATTAGAATCAGTAACTAAAAATGTGGGACTTGTATTTCTTGAGATTAATTTATATGCTGGATAGTACTGCTGTCTGATCATACGCACAGGCCTATACTGAATCCCTAATATTGTGGACCTAGAAAGAAGATCTACGACCACGAGGATTGTTGGCTGTGTTTAAATTTGTTAAAATTCAACCCACTATTTATCTGGAAGTTCGTTGTCCATTATAATATGTTTCTATCTATGAATAAGGGTTCATGCAGACTGCAGTTAGTTACAAGTTGATGAGTGAAACTCGCCTACATTCAAATTCAAAAACACGAAAAAGAAAACTTTCAGAACTCACCTGTCAATCACAGTGTCACTGTCGCATTCAAGGGTCGAGTCTCGTCATCACTAGAATCAGTTCGACGATTGATTTACAGGATGTTTTTCATAGATACCTTCCTGATTACTGGATTGGAACATTCAATAAACAAACATGCACACGTTTATATCCAACAGCCGATTCGATGTCTGATCTTGGTAATGATTTTCTTTATTGATCGAGCTGACACCGCCATTTTTTATTGCAGAGATCTTCGCGAAAGACAAGTGAAAACGTCACGTGATACGTTTACGCGTTTTGATTGGCTAGGTTCATGCAACTTGTTGGATGAAAATAGAGCAAGTCCTATTCCTTGCAACTCGTTTGCAACATGTTGTATGCAACATTTGTTGGACAGACTCAGGGGTTCACATGATAAAATTTGTTGCAAGCCACAAGTTTTATGCGACAAATTGTACCGTGTGAACGCACCTTAAGTCACCAAAAGTAGGGTTGTGGCATATCAAAATGTAGCTGAGATCATTTCGAACGACATAAGTTGGTCCAAAAATTCCAAAAAAGCGACGGTTTTCCCAATATTTGATGAAATCGCTTAATCAAGGGGCATAACTCTTACCCACTAAAATTTTCAAAGTTGCAAAAATAGGGTTGTGACCCATCTAATTGCTCCTGGGACCATCACGAAGAACTTTTATCCATTTCCGAAGACCAAAAAAGTGCCGGTTTTCCCTAATTTGGGCGTAATCGCACTTATTAAAGCCTCGTAACCCTCAACGCGCAAGAATTCCAAGTCATCTAAGTCACCAAAAGTAGGGTTGTGGCATATCAAAATGTAGCTGAGATCATTTCGAACGACATAAGTTGGTCCAAAAATTCCAAAAAAGCGACGGTTTTCCCAATATTTGATGAAATCGCTTAATCAAGGGGCATAACTCTTACCCACTAAAATGTTCAAAGTTGCAAAAATAGGGTTGTGACCCATCTAATTGCTCCTGGGACCATCACGAAGAACTTTTATCCATTTCCGAAGACCAAAAAAGTGCCGGTTTTCCCTAATTTGGGCGTAATAGCACTTATAAAAGCCTCGTAACCCTCAACGCGCAAGAATTCCAAGTCATCTAAGTCACCAAAAGTAGGGTTGTGGCATATCAAAATGTAGCTGAGATCATTTCGAACGACATAAGTTGGTCCAAAAATTCCAAAAAAGCGACGGTTTTCCCAATATTTGATGAAATCGCTTAATCAAGGGGCATAACTCTTACCCACTAAAATTTTCAAAGTTGCAAAAATAGGGTTGTGACCCATCTAATTGCTCCTGGGACCATCACGAAGAACTTTTATCCATTTCCGAAGACCAAAAAAGTGCCGGTTTTCCCTAATTTGGGCGTAATCGCACTTATTAAAGCCTCGTAACCCTCAACGCGCAAGAATTCCAAGTCATCTAAGTCACCAAAAGTAGGGTTGTGGCATATCAAAATGTAGCTGAGATCATTTCGAACGACATAAGTTGGTCCAAAAATTCCAAAAAAGCGACGGTTTTCCCAATATTTGATGAAATCGCTTAATCAAGGGGCATAACTCTTACCCACTAAAATTTTCAAAGTTGCAAAAATAGGGTTGTGACCCATCTAATTGCTCCTGGGACCATCACGAAGAACTTTTATCCATTTCCGAAGACCAAAAAAGTGCCGGTTTTCCCTAATTTGGGCGTAATCGCACTTATTAAAGCCTCGTAACCCTCAACGCGCAAGAATTCCAAGTCATCTAAGTCACCAAAAGTAGGGTTGTGGCATATCAAAATGTAGCTGAGATCATTTCGAACGACATAAGTTGGTCCAAAAATTCCAAAAAAGCGACGGTTTTCCCAATATTTGATGAAATCGCTTAATCAAGGGGCATAACTCTTACCCACTAAAATTTTCAAAGTTGCAAAAATAGGGTTGTGACCCATCTAATTGCTCCTGGGACCATCACGAAGAACTTTTATCCATTTCCGAAGACCAAAAAAGTGCCGGTTTTCCCTAATTTGGGCGTAATCGCACTTATTAAAGCCTCGTAACCCTCAACGCGCAAGAATTCCAAGTCATCTAAGTCACCAAAAGTAGGGTTGTGGCATATCAAAATGTAGCTGAGATCATTTCGAACGACATAAGTTGGTCCAAAAATTCCAAAAAAGCGACGGTTTTCCCAATATTTGATGAAATCGCTTAATCAAGGGGCATAACTCTTACCCACTAAAATTTTCAAAGTTGCAAAAATAGGGTTGTGACCCATCTAATTGCTCCTGGGACCATCACGAAGAACTTTTATCCATTTCCGAAGACCAAAAAAGTGCCGGTTTTCCCTAATTTGGGCGTAATCGCACTTATTAAAGCCTCGTAACCCTCAACGCGCAAGAATTCCAAGTCATCTAAGTCACCAAAAGTAGGGTTGTGGCATATCAAAATGTAGCTGAGATCATTTCGAACGACATAAGTTGGTCCAAAAATTCCAAAAAAGCAACGGTTTTCCCAATATTTGATGAAATCGCTTAATCAAGGGGCATAACTCTTACCCACTAAAATTTTCAAAGTTGCAAAAATAGGGTTGTGACCCATCTAATTGCTCCTGGGACCATCACGAAGAACTTTTATCCATTTCCGAAGACCAAAAAAGTGCCGGTTTTCCCTAATTTGGGCGTAATCGCACTTATTAAAGCCTCGTAACCCTCAACGCGCAAGAATTCCAAGTCATCTAAGTCACCAAAAGTAGGGTTGTGGCATATCAAAATGTAGCTGAGATCATTTCGAACGACATAAGTTGGTCCAAAAATTCCAAAAAAGCGACGGTTTTCCCAATATTTGATGAAATCGCTTAATCAAGGGGCATAACTCTTACCCACTAAAATTTTCAAAGTTGCAAAAATAGGGTTGTGACCCATCTAATTGCTCCTGGGACCATCACGAAGAACTTTTATCCATTTCCGAAGACCAAAAAAGTGCCGGTTTTCCCTAATTTGGGCGTAATCGCACTTATTAAAGCCTCGTAACCCTCAACGCGCAAGAATTCCAAGTCATCTAAGTCACCAAAAGTAGGGTTGTGGCATATCAAAATGTAGCTGAGATCATTTCGAACGACATAAGTTGGTCCAAAAATTCCAAAAAAGCGACGGTTTTCCCAATATTTGATGAAATCGCTTAATCAAGGGGCATAACTCTTACCCACTAAAATTTTCAAAGTTGCAAAAATAGGGTTGTGACCCATCTAATTGCTCCTGGGACCATCACGAAGAACTTTTATCCATTTCCGAAGACCAAAAAAGTGCCGGTTTTCCCTAATTTGGGCGTAATCGCACTTATTAAAGCCTCGTAACCCTCAACGCGCAAGAATTCCAAGTCATCTAAGTCACCAAAAGTAGGGTTGTGGCATATCAAAATGTAGCTGAGATCATTTCGAACGACATAAGTTGGTCCAAAAATTCCAAAAAAGCGACGGTTTTCCCAATATTTGATGAAATCGCTTAATCAAGGGGCATAACTCTTACCCACTAAAATTTTCAAAGTTGCAAAAATAGGGTTGTGACCCATCTAATTGCTCCTGGGACCATCACGAAGAACTTTTATCCATTTCCGAAGACCAAAAAAGTGCCGGTTTTCCCTAATTTGGGCGTAATCGCACTTATTAAAGCCTCGTAACCCTCAACGCGCAAGAATTCCAAGTCATCTAAGTCACCAAAAGTAGGGTTGTGGCATATCAAAATGTAGCTGAGATCATTTCGAACGACATAAGTTGGTCCAAAAATTCCAAAAAAGCAACGGTTTTCCCAATATTTGATGAAATCGCTTAATCAAGGGGCATAACTCTTACCCACTAAAATTTTCAAAGTTGCAAAAATAGGGTTGTGACCCATCTAATTGCTCCTGGGACCATCACGAAGAACTTTTATCCATTTCCGAAGACCAAAAAAGTGCCGGTTTTCCCTAATTTGGGCGTAATCGCACTTATTAAAGCCTCGTAACCCTCAACGCGCAAGAATTCCAAGTCATCTAAGTCACCAAAAGTAGGGTTGTGGCATATCAAAATGTAGCTGAGATCATTTCGAACGACATAAGTTGGTCCAAAAATTCCAAAAAAGCGACGGTTTTCCCAATATTTGATGAAATCGCTTAATCAAGGGGCATAACTCTTACCCACTAAAATTTTCAAAGTTGCAAAAATAGGGTTGTGACCCATCTAATTGCTCCTGGGACCATCACGAAGAACTTTTATCCATTTCCGAAGACCAAAAAAGTGCCGGTTTTCCCTAATTTGGGCGTAATCGCACTTATTAAAGCCTCGTAACCCTCAACGCGCAAGAATTCCAAGTCATCTAAGTCACCAAAAGTAGGGTTGTGGCATATCAAAATGTAGCTGAGATCATTTCGAACGACATAAGTTGGTCCAAAAATTCCAAAAAAGCGACGGTTTTCCCAATATTTGATGAAATCGCTTAATCAAGGGGCATAACTCTTACCCACTAAATTTTCAAAGTTGCAAAAATAGGGTTGTGACCCATCTAATTGCTCCTGGGACCATCACGAAGAACTTTTATCCATTTCCGAAGACCAAAAAAGTGCCTGTTTTCCCTAATTTGGGCGTAATCGCACTTATTAAAGCCTCGTAACCCTCAACGCGCAAGAATTCCAAGTCATCTAAGTCACCAAAAGTAGGGTTGTGGCATATCAAAATGTAGCTGAGATCATTTCGAACGACATAAGTTGGTCCAAAAATTCCAAAAAAGCGACGGTTTTCCCAATATTTGATGAAATCGCTTAATCAAGGGGCATAACTCTTACCCACTAAAATTTTCAAAGTTGCAAAAATAGTGTTGTGACCCATCTAATTGCTCCTGGGACCATCACGAAGAACTTTTATCCATTTCCGAAGACCAAAAAAGTGCCGGTTTTCCCTAATTTGGGCGTAATCGCACTTATTAAAGCCTCGTAACCCTCAACGCGCAAGAATTCCAAGTCATCTAAGTCACCAAAAGTAGGGTTGTGGCATATCAAAATGTAGCTGAGATCATTTCGAACGACATAAGTTGGTCCAAAAATTCCAAAAAAGCGACGGTTTTCCCAATATTTGATGAAATCGCTTAATCAAGGGGCATAACTCTTACCCACTAAAATTTTCAAAGTTGCAAAAATAGGGTTGTGACCCATCTAATTGCTCCTGGGACCATCACGAAGAACTTTTATCCATTTCCGAAGACCAAAAAAGTGCCGGTTTTCCCTAATTTGGGCGTAATCGCACTTATTAAAGCCTCGTAACCCTCAACGCGCAAGAATTCCAAGTCATCTAAGTCACCAAAAGTAGGGTTGTGGCATATCAAAATGTAGCTGAGATCATTTCGAACGACATAAGTTGGTCCAAAAATTCCAAAAAAGCGACGGTTTTCCCAATATTTGATGAAATCGCTTAATCAAGGGGCATAACTCTTACCCACTAAAATTTTCAAAGTTGCAAAAATAGGGTTGTGACCCATCTAATTGCTCCTGGGACCATCACGAAGAACTTTTATCCATTTCCGAAGACCAAAAAAGTGCCGGTTTTCCCTAATTTGGGCGTAATCGCACTTATTAAAGCCTCGTAACCCTCAACGCGCAAGAATTCCAAGTCATCTAAGTCACCAAAAGTAGGGTTGTGGCATATCAAAATGTAGCTGAGATCATTTCGAACGACATAAGTTGGTCCAAAAATTCCAAAAAAGCGACGGTTTTCCCAATATTTGATGAAATCGCTTAATCAAGGGGCATAACTCTTACCCACTAAAATTTTCAAAGTTGCAAAAATAGGGTTGTGACCCATCTAATTGCTCCTGGGACCATCACGAAGAACTTTTATCCATTTCCGAAGACCAAAAAAGTGCCGGTTTTCCCTAATTTGGGCGTAATCGCACTTATTAAAGCCTCGTTACCCTCAACGCGCAAGAGTTCCAAGTCATCTAAGTCACCAAAAGTAGGGTTGTGGCATATCAAAATGTAGCTGAGATCATTTCGAACGACATAAGTTGGTCCAAAAATTCCAAAAAAGCAACGGTTTTCCCAATATTTGATGAAATCGCTTAATCAAGGGGCATAACTCTTACCCACTAAAATTTTCAAAGTTGCAAAAATAGGGTTGTGACCCATCTAATTGCTCCTGGGACCATCACGAAGAACTTTTATCCATTTCCGAAGACCAAAAAAGTGCCGGTTTTCCCTAATTTGGGCGTAATCGCACTTATTAAAGCCTCGTAACCCTCAACGCGCAAGAATTCCAAGTCATCTAAGTCACCAAAAGTAGGGTTGTGGCATATCAAAATGTAGCTGAGATCATTTCGAACGACATAAGTTGGTCCAAAAATTCCAAAAAAGCGACGGTTTTCCCAATATTTGATGAAATCGCTTAATCAAGGGGCATAACTCTTACCCACTAAAATTTTCAAAGTTGCAAAAATAGGGTTGTGACCCATCTAATTGCTCCTGGGACCATCACGAAGAACTTTTATCCATTTCCGAAGACCAAAAAAGTGCCGGTTTTCCCTAATTTGGGCGTAATCGCACTTATTAAAGCCTCGTAACCCTCAACGCGCAAGAATTCCAAGTCATCTAAGTCACCAAAAGTAGGGTTGTGGCATATCAAAATGTAGCTGAGATCATTTCGAACGACATAAGTTGGTCCAAAAATTCCAAAAAAGTGCCGGTTTTCCCTATATTTGATGAAATCGCTTAATCAAGGGGCATAACTCTTACCCACTAAAATTTTCAAAGTTGCAAAAATAGGGTTGTGACCCATCTAATTGCTCCTGGGACCATCACGAAGAACTTTTATCCATTTCCGAAGACCAAAAAAGTGCCGGTTTTCCCTAATTTGGGCGTAATCGCACTTATTAAAGCCTCGTAACCCTCAACGCGCAAGAATTCCAAGTCATCTAAGTCACCAAAAGTAGGGTTGTGGCATATCAAAATGTAGCTGAGATCATTTCGAACGACATAAGTTGGTCCAAAAATTCCAAAAAAGCGACGGTTTTCCCAATATTTGATGAAATCGCTTAATCAAGGGGCATAACTCTTACCCACTAAAATTTTCAAAGTTGCAAAAATAGGGTTGTGACCCATCTAATTGCTCCTGGGACCATCACGAAGAACTTTTATCCATTTCCGAAGACCAAAAAAGTGCCGGTTTTCCCTAATTTGGGCGTAATCGCACTTATTAAAGCCTCGTAACCCTCAACGCGCAAGAATTCCAAGTCATCTAAGTCACCAAAAGTAGGGTTGTGGCATATCAAAATGTAGCTGAGATCATTTCGAACGACATAAGTTGTTCCAAAAATTCCAAAAAAGCGACGGTTTTCCCAATATTTGATGAAATCGCTTAATCAAGGGGCATAACTCTTACCCACTAAAATTTTCAAAGTTGCAAAAATAGGGTTGTGACCCATCTAATTGCTCCTGGGACCATCACGAAGAACTTTTATCCATTTCCGAAGACCAAAAAAGTGCCGGTTTTCCCTAATTTGGGCGTAATCGCACTTATTAAAGCCTCGTAACCCTCAACGCGCAAGAATTCCAAGTCATCTAAGTCACCAAAAGTAGGGTTGTGGCATATCAAAATGTAGCTGAGATCATTTCGAACGACATAAGTTGTTCCAAAAATTCCAAAAAAGCGACGGTTTTCCCAATATTTGATGAAATCGCTTAATCAAGGGGCATAACTCTTACCCACTAAAATTTTCAAAGTTGCAAAAATAGGGTTGTGACCCATCTAATTGCTCCTGGGACCATCACGAAGAACTTTTATCCATTTCCGAAGACCAAAAAAGTGCCGTTTTTCCCTAATTTGGGCGTAATCGCACTTATTAAAGCCTCGTAACCCTCAACGCGCAAGAATTCCAAGTCATCTAAGTCACCAAAAGTAGGGTTGTGGCATATCAAAATGTAGCTGAGATCATTTCGAACGACATAAGTTGGTCCAAAAATTCCAAAAAGCGAAGGTTTTCCCAATATTTGATGAAATCGCTTAATCAAGGGGCATAACTCTTACCCACTAAAATTTTCAAAGTTGCAAAAATAGGGTTGTGACCCATCTAATTGCTCCTGGGACCATCACGAAGAACTTTTATCCATTTCCGAAGACCAAAAAAGTGCCGGTTTTCCCTAATTTGGGCGTAATCGCACTTATTAAAGCCTCGTAACCCTCAACGCGCAAGAATTCCAAGTCATCTAAGTCACCAAAAGTAGGGTTGTGGCATATCAAAATGTAGCTGAGATCATTTCGAACGACATAAGTTGGTCCAAAAATTCCCAAAAAGCGACGGTTTTCCCAATATTTGATGAAATCGCTTAATCAAGGGGCATAACTCTTACCCACTAAAATTTTCAAAGTTGCAAAAATAGGGTTGTGACCCATCTAATTGCTCCTGGGACCATCACGAAGAACTTTTATCCATTTCCGAAGACCAAAAAAGTGCCGGTTTTCCCTAATTTGGGCGTAATCGCACTTATTAAAGCCTCGTAACCCTCAACGCGCAAGAATTCAAGTCATCTAAGTCACCAAAAGTAGGGTTGTGGCATATCAAAATGTAGCTGAGATCATTTCGAACGACATAAGTTGGTCCAAAAATTCCAAAAAAGCGACGGTTTTCCCAATATTTGATGAAATCGCTTAATCAAGGGGCATAACTCTTACCCACTAAAATTTTCAAAGTTGCAAAAATAGGGTTGTGACCCATCTAATTGCTCCTGGGACCATCACGAAGAACTTTTATCCATTTCCGAAGACCAAAAAAGTGCCGGTTTTCCCTAATTTGGGCGTAATCGCACTTATTAAAGCCTCGTAACCCTCAACGCGCAAGAATTCCAAGTCATCTAAGTCACCAAAAGTAGGGTTGTGGCATATCAAAATGTAGCTGAGATCATTTCGAACGACATAAGTTGGTCCAAAAATTCCCAAAAAGCTACGGTTTTCCCAATATTTGATGAAATCGCTTAATCAAGGGGCATAACTCTTACCCACTAAAATTTTCAAAGTTGCAAAAATAGGGTTGTGACCCATCTAATTGCTCCTGGGACCATCACGAAGAACTTTTATCCATTTCCGAAGACCAAAAAAGTGCCGGTTTTCCCTAATTTGGGCGTAATCGCACTTATTAAAGCCTCGTAACCCTCAACGCGCAAGAATTCCAAGTCATCTAAGTCACCAAAAGTAGGGTTGTGGCATATCAAAATGTAGCTGAGATCATTTCGAACGACATAAGTTGGTCCAAAAATTCCAAAAATGCGACGGTTTTCCCAATATTTGATGAAATCGCTTAATCAAGGGGCATAACTCTTACCCACTAAAATTTTCAAAGTTGCAAAAATAGGGTTGTGACCCATCTAATTGCTCCTGGGACCATCACGAAGAACTTTTATCCATTTCCGAAGACCAAAAAAGTGCCGGTTTTCCCTAATTTGGGCGTAATCGCACTTATTAAAGCCTCGTAACCCTCAACGCGCAAGAATTCCAAGTCATCTAAGTCACCAAAAGTAGGGTTGTGGCATATCAAAATGTAGCTGAGATCATTTCGAATGACATAAGTTGGTCCAAAAATTCCAAAAAAGCGACGGTTTTCCCAATATTTGATGAAATCGCTTAATCAAGGGGCATAACTCTTACCCACTAAAATTTTCAAAGTTGCAAAAATAGGGTTGTGACCCATCTAATTGCTCCTGGGACCATCACGAAGAACTTTTATCCATTTCCGAAGACCAAAAAAGTGCCGGTTTTCCCTAATTTGGGCGTAATCGCACTTATTAAAGCCTCGTAACCCTCAACGCGCAAGAATTCCAAGTCATCTAAGTCACCAAAAGTAGGGTTGTGGCATATCAAAATGTAGCTGAGATCATTTCGAACGACATAAGTTGGTCCAAAAATTCCAAAAAAGCGACGGTTTTCCCAATATTTGATGAAATCGCTTAATCAAGGGGCATAACTCTTACCCACTAAAATTTTCAAAGTTGCAAAAATAGGGTTGTGACCCATCTAATTGCTCCTGGGACCATCACGAAGAACTTTTATCCATTTCCGAAGACCAAAAAAGTGCCGGTTTTCCCTAATTTGGGCGTAATCGCACTTATTAAAGCCTCGTAACCCTCAACGCGCAAGAATTCCAAGTCATCTAAGTCACCAAAAGTAGGGTTGTGGCATATCAAAATGTAGCTGAGATCATTTCGAACGACATAAGTTGGTCCAAAAATTCCAAAAAAGCGACGGTTTTCCCAATATTTGATGAAATCGCTTAATCAAGGGGCATAACTCTTACCCACTAAAATTTTCAAAGTTGCAAAAATAGGGTTGTGACCCATCTAATTGCTCCTGGGACCATCACGAAGAACTTTTATCCATTTCCGAAGACCAAAAAAGTGCCGGTTTTCCCTAATTTGGGCGTAATCGCACTTATTAAAGCCTCGTAACCCTCAACGCGCAAGAATTCCAAGTCATCTAAGTCACCAAAAGTAGGGTTGTGGCATATCAAAATGTAGCTGAGATCATTTCGAACGACATAAGTTGGTCCAAAAATTCCACAAAAGCGACGGTTTTCCCAATATTTGATGAAATCGCCTAATCAAGGGGCATAACTCTTACCCACTAAAATTTTCAAAGTTGCAAAAATAGGGTTGTGACCCATCTAATTGCTCCTGGGACCATCACGAAGAACTTTTATCCATTTCCGAAGACCAAAAAAGTGCCGGTTTTCCCTAATTTGGGCGTAATCGCACTTATTAAAGCCTCGTAACCCTCAACGCGCAAGAATTCCAAGTCATCTAAGTCACCAAAAGTAGGGTTGTGGCATATCAAAATGTAGCTGAGATCATTTCGAACGACATAAGTTGGTCCAAAAATTCCAAAAAAGCGACGGTTTTCCCAATATTTGATGAAATCGCTTAATCAAGGGGCATAACTCTTACCCACTAAAATTTTCAAAGTTGCAAAAATAGGGTTGTGACCCATCTAATTGCTCCTGGGACCATCACGAAGAACTTTTATCCATTTCCGAAGACCAAAAAAGTGCCGGTTTTCCCTAATTTGGGCGTAATCGCACTTATTAAAGCCTCGTAACCCTCAACGCGCAAGAATTCCAAGTCATCTAAGTCACCAAAAGTAGGGTTGTGGCATATCAAAATGTAGCTGAGATCATTTCGAACGACATAAGTTGGTCCAAAAATTCCAAAAAAGTGACGGTTTTCCCAATATTTGATGAAATCGCTTAATCAAGGGGCATAACTCTTACCCACTAAAATTTTCAAAGTTGCAAAAATAGGGTTGTGACCCATCTAATTGCTCCTGGGACCATCACGAAGAACTTTTATCCATTTCCGAAGACCAAAAAAGTGCCGGTTTTCCCTAATTTGGGCGTAATCGCACTTATTAAAGCCTCGTAACCCTCAACGCGCAAGAATTCCAAGTCATCTAAGTCACCAAAAGTAGGGTTGTGGCATATCAAAATGTAGCTGAGATCATTTCGAACGACATAAGTTGGTCCAAAAATTCCAAAAAAGCGACGGTTTTCCCAATATTTGATGAAATCGCTTAATCAAGGGGCATAACTCTTACCCACTAAAATTTTCAAAGTTGCAAAAATAGGGTTGTGACCCATCTAATTGCTCCTGGGACCATCACGAAGAACTTTTATCCATTTCCGAAGACCAAAAAAGTGCCGGTTTTCCCTAATTTGGGCGTAATCGCACTTATTAAAGCCTCGTAACCCTCAATGCGCAAGAATTCCAAGTCATCTAAGTCACCAAAAGTAGGGTTGTGGCATATCAAAATGTAGCTGAGATCATTTCGAATGACATAAGTTGGTCCAAAAATTCCAAAAAAGCGACGGTTTTCCCAATATTTGATGAAATCGCTTAATCAAGGGGCATAACTCTTACCCACTAAAATTTTCAAAGTTGCAAAAATAGGGTTGTGACCCATCTAATTGCTCCTGGGACCATCACGAAGAACTTTTATCCATTTCCGAAGACCAAAAAAGTGCCGGTTTTCCCTAATTTGGGCGTAATCGCACTTATTAAAGCCTCGTAACCCTCAACGCGCAAGAATTCCAAGTCATCTAAGTCACCAAAAGTAGGGTTGTGGCATATCAAAATGTAGCTGAGATCATTTCGAACGACATAAGTTGGTCCAAAAATTCCAAAAAAGCGACGGTTTTCCCAATATTTGATGAAATCGCTTAATCAAGGGGCATAACTCTTACCCACTAAAATTTTCAAAGTTGCAAAAATAGGGTTGTGACCCATCTAATTGCTCCTGGGACCATCACGAAGAACTTTTATCCATTTCCGAAGACCAAAAAAGTGCCGGTTTTCCCTAATTTGGGCGTAATCGCACTTATTAAAGCCTCGTAACCCTCAACGCGCAAGAATTCCAAGTCATCTAAGTCACCAAAAGTAGGGTTGTGGCATATCAAAATGTAGCTGAGATCATTTCGAACGACATAAGTTGGTCCAAAAATTCCAAAAAAGCGACGGTTTTCCCAATATTTGATGAAATCGCTTAATCAAGGGGCATAACTCTTACCCACTAAAATTTTCAAAGTTGCAAAAATAGGGTTGTGACCCATCTAATTGCTCCTGGGACCATCACGAAGAACTTTTATCCATTTCCGAAGACCAAAAAAGTGCCGGTTTTCCCTAATTTGGGCGTAATCGCACTTATTAAAGCCTCGTAACCCTCAACGCGCAAGAATTCCAAGTCATCTAAGTCACCAAAAGTAGGGTTGTGGCATATCAAAATGTAGCTGAGATCATTTCGAACGACATAAGTTGGTCCAAAAATTCCAAAAAAGCGACGGTTTTCCCAATATTTGATGAAATCGCCTAATCAAGGGGCATAACTCTTACCCACTAAAATTTTCAAAGTTGCAAAAATAGGGTTGTGACCCATCTAATTGCTCCTGGGACCATCACGAAGAACTTTTATCCATTTCCGAAGACCAAAAAAGTGCCGGTTTTCCCTAATTTGGGCGTAATCGCACTTATTAAAGCCTCGTAACCCTCAACGCGCAAGAATTCCAAGTCATCTAAGTCACCAAAAGTAGGGTTGTGGCATATCAAAATGTAGCTGAGATCATTTCGAACGACATAAGTTGGTCCAAAAATTCCAAAAAAGCGACGGTTTTCCCAATATTTGATGAAATCGCTTAATCAAGGGGCATAACTCTTACCCACTAAAATTTTCAAAGTTGCAAAAATAGGGTTGTGACCCATCTAATTGCTCCTGGGACCATCACGAAGAACTTTTATCCATTTCCGAAGACCAAAAAAGTGCCGGTTTTCCCTAATTTGGGCGTAATCGCACTTATTAAAGCCTCGTAACCCTCAACGCGCAAGAATTCCAAGTCATCTAAGTCACCAAAAGTAGGGTTGTGGCATATCAAAATGTAGCTGAGATCATTTCGAACGACATAAGTTGGTCCAAAAATTCCAAAAAAGTGACGGTTTTCCCAATATTTGATGAAATCGCTTAATCAAGGGGCATAACTCTTACCCACTAAAATTTTCAAAGTTGCAAAAATAGGGTTGTGACCCATCTAATTGCTCCTGGGACCATCACGAAGAACTTTTATCCATTTCCGAAGACCAAAAAAGTGCCGGTTTTCCCTAATTTGGGCGTAATCGCACTTATTAAAGCCTCGTAACCCTCAACGCGCAAGAATTCCAAGTCATCTAAGTCACCAAAAGTAGGGTTGTGGCATATCAAAATGTAGCTGAGATCATTTCGAACGACATAAGTTGGTCCAAAAATTCCAAAAAAGCGACGGTTTTCCCAATATTTGATGAAATCGCTTAATCAAGGGGCATAACTCTTACCCACTAAAATTTTCAAAGTTGCAAAAATAGGGTTGTGACCCATCTAATTGCTCCTGGGACCATCACGAAGAACTTTTATCCATTTCCGAAGACCAAAAAAGTGCCGGTTTTCCCTAATTTGGGCGTAATCGCACTTATTAAAGCCTCGTAACCCTCAACGCGCAAGAATTCCAAGTCATCTAAGTCACCAAAAGTAGGGTTGTGGTATATCAAAATGTAGCTGAGATCATTTCGAACGACATAAGTTGGTCCAAAAATTCCAAAAAAGCGACGGTTTTCCCAATATTTGATGAAATCGCTTAATCAAGGGGCATAACTCTTACCCACTAAAATTTTCAAAGTTGCAAAAATAGGGTTGTGACCCATCTAATTGCTCCTGGGAACATCACGAAGAACTTTTATCCATTTCCGAAGACCAAAAAAGTGCCGGTTTTCCCTAATTTGGGCGTAATCGCACTTATTAAAGCCTCGTAACCCTCAACGCGCAAGAATTCCAAGTCATCTAAGTCACCAAAAGTAGGGTTGTGGCATATCAAAATGTAGCTGAGATCATTTCGAACGACATAAGTTGGTCCAAAAATTCCAAAAAAGCGACGGTTTTCCCAATATTTGATGAAATCGCTTAATCAAGGGGCATAACTCTTACCCACTAAAATTTTCAAAGTTGCAAAAATAGGGTTGTGACCCATCTAATTGCTCCTGGGACCATCACGAAGAACTTTTATCCATTTCCGAAGACCAAAAAAGTGCCGGTTTTCCCTAATTTGGGCGTAATCGCACTTATTAAAGCCTCGTAACCCTCAACGCGCAAGAATTCCAAGTCATCTAAGTCACCAAAAGTAGGGTTGTGGCATATCAAAATGTAGCTGAGATCATTTCGAACGACATAAGTTGGTCCAAAAATTCCAAAAAAGCGACGGTTTTCCCAATATTTGATGAAATCGCTTAATCAAGGGGCATAACTCTTACCCACTAAAATTTTCAAAGTTGCAAAAATAGGGTTGTGACCCATCTAATTGCTCCTGGGACCATCACGAACAACTTTTATCCATTTCCGAAGACCAAAAAAGTGCCGGTTTTCCCTAATTTGGGCGTAATCGCACTTATTAAAGCCTCGTAACCCTCAACGCGCAAGAATTCCAAGTCATCTAAGTCACCAAAAGTAGGGTTGTGGCATATCAAAATGTAGCTGAGATCATTTCGAACGACATAAGTTGGTCCAAAAATTCCAAAAAAGCGACGGTTTTCCCAATATTTGATGAAATCGCTTAATCAAGGGGCATAACTCTTACCCACTAAAATTTTCAAAGTTGCAAAAATAGGGTTGTGACCCATCTAATTGCTCCTGGGACCATCACGAAGAACTTTTATCCATTTCCGAAGACCAAAAAAGTGCCGGTTTTCCCTAATTTGGGCGTAATCGCACTTATTAAAGCCTCGTAACCCTCAACGCGCAAGAATTCCAAGTCATCTAAGTCACCAAAAGTAGGGTTGTGGCATATCAAAATGTAGCTGAGATCATTTCGAACGACATAAGTTGGTCCAAAAATTCCAAAAAAGCGACGGTTTTCCCAATATTTGATGAAATCGCTTAATCAAGGGGCATAACTCTTACCCACTAAAATTTTCAAAGTTGCAAAAATAGGGTTGTGACCCATCTAATTGCTCCTGGGACCATCACGAAGAACTTTTATCCATTTCCGAAGACCAAAAAAGTGCCGGTTTTCCCTAATTTGGGCGTAATCGCACTTATTAAAGCCTCGTAACCCTCAACGCGCAAGAATTCCAAGTCATCTAAGTCACCAAAAGTAGGGTTGTGGCATATCAAAATGTAGCTGAGATCATTTCGAACGACATAAGTTGGTCCAAAAATTCCAAAAAAGCGACGGTTTTCCCAATATTTGATGAAATCGCTTAATCAAGGGGCATAACTCTTACCCACTAAAATTTTCAAAGTTGCAAAAATAGGGTTGTGACCCATCTAATTGCTCCTGGGACCATCACGAAGAACTTTTATCCATTTCCGAAGACCAAAAAAGTGCCGGTTTTCCCTAATTTGGGCGTAATCGCACTTATTAAAGCCTCGTAACCCTCAACGCGCAAGAATTCCAAGTCATCTAAGTCACCAAAAGTAGGGTTGTGGCATATCAAAATGTAGCTGAGATCATTTCGAACGACATAAGTTGGTCCAAAAATTCCAAAAAAGCGACGGTTTTCCCAATATTTGATGAAATCGCTTAATCAAGGGGCATAACTCTTACCCACTAAAATTTTCAAAGTTGCAAAAATAGGGTTGTGACCCATCTAATTGCTCCTGGGACCATCACGAAGAACTTTTATCCATTTCCGAAGACCAAAAAGTGCCGGTTTTCCCTAATTTGGGCGTAATCGCACTTATTAAAGCCTCGTAACCCTCAACGCGCAAGAATTCCAAGTCATCTAAGTCACCAAAAGTAGGGTTGTGGCATATCAAAATGTAGCTGAGATCATTTCGAACGACATAAGTTGGTCCAAAAATTCCAAAAAAGCGACGGTTTTCCCAATATTTGATGAAATCGCTTAATCAAGGGGCATAACTCTTACCCACTAAAATTTTCAAAGTTGCAAAAATAGGGTTGTGACCCATCTAATTGCTCCTGGGACCATCACGAAGAACTTTTATCCATTTCCGAAGACCAAAAAAGTGCCGGTTTTCCCTAATTTGGGCGTAATCGCACTTATTAAAGCCTCGTAACCCTCAACGCGCAAGAATTCCAAGTCATCTAAGTCACCAAAAGTAGGGTTGTGGCATATCAAAATGTAGCTGAGATCATTTCGAACGACATAAGTTGGTCGAAAAATTCCAAAAAAGCGACGGTTTTCCCAATATTTGATGAAATCGCTTAATCAAGGGGCATAACTCTTACCCACTAAAATTTTCAAAGTTGCAAAAATAGGGTTGTGACCCATCTATTGCTCCTGGGACCATCACGAAGAACTTTTATCCATTTCCGAAGACCAAAAAAGTGCCGGTTTTCCCTAATTTGGGCGTAATCGCACTTATTAAAGCCTCGTAACCCTCAACGCGCATGTATTCCAAGTCGATCTAAGTCACCAAAAGTAGGGTTGTGGCATATCAAAATGTAGCTGAGATCATTTCGAACGACATAAGTTGGTCCAAAAATTCCAAAAAAGCGACGGTTTTCCCAATATTTGATGAAATCGCTTAATCAAGGGGCATAACTCTTACCCACTAAAATTTTCAAAGTTGCAAAAATAGGGTTGTGACCCATCTAATTGCTCCTGGGACCATCACGAAGAACTTTTATCCATTTCCGAAGACCAAAAAGTGCCGGTTTTCCCTAATTTGGGCGTAATCGCACTTATTAAAGCCTCGTAACCCTCAACGCGCAAGAATTCCAAGTCATCTAAGTCACCAAAGTAGGGTTGTGGCATATCAAAATGTAGCTGAGATCATTTCGAACGACATAAGTTGGTCCAAAAATTCCAAAAAAGCGACGGTTTTCCCAATATTTGATGAAATCGCTTAATCAAGGGGCATAACTCTTACCCACTAAAATTTTCAAAGTTGCAAAAATAGGGTTGTGACCCATCTAATTGCTCCTGGGACCATCACGAAGAACTTTTATCCATTTCCGAAGACCAAAAAAGTGCCGTTTTCCCTAATTTGGGCGTAATTGCACTTATTAAAGCCTCGTAACCCTCAACGCGCAAGAATTCCAAGTCATCTAAGTCACCAAAAGTAGGGTTGTGGCATATCAAAATGTAGCTGAGAACATTTCGAACGACATAAGTTGGTCCAAAAATTCCAAAAAAGCGACGGTTTTCCCAATATTTGATGAAATCGCTTAATCAAGGGGCATAACTCTTACCCACTAAAATTTTCAAAGTTGCAAAAATAGGGTTGTGACCCATCTAATTGCTCCTGGGACCATCACGAAGAACTTTTATCCATTTCCGAAGACCAAAAAAGTGCCGGTTTTCCTAATTTGGGCGTAATCGCACTTATTCAAGCCTCGTAACCCTCAACGCGCAAGAATTCCAAGTCATCTAAGTCACCAAAAGTAGGGTTGTGGCATATCAAAATGTAGCTGAGATCATTTCGAACGACATAAGTTGGTCCAAAAATTCCAAAAAAGCGACGGTTTTCCCAATATTTGATGAAATCGCTTAATCAAGGGGCATAACTCTTACCCACTAAAATTTTCAAAGTTGCAAAAATAGGGTTGTGACCCATCTAATTGCTCCTGGGACCATCACGAAGAACTTTTATCCATTTCCGAAGACCAAAAAAGTGCGGTTTTCGCTAATTTGGGCGTAATCGCACTTATTCAAGCCCCGTAACCCTCAACGCGCAAGAATTCCAAGTCATCTAAGTCACCAAAAGTAGGGTTGTGGTATATCAAAAATGTAGCTGAGAACATTTCGAACAACAAAAGTTGGTCCAAAAATTCCAAAAAAGCGACGGTTTTCCCAATATTTGATGAAATCGCTTAATCAAGGGGCATAACTCTTACCCACTAAAATTTTCAAAGTTGCAAAAATAGGGTTGTGACCCATCTAATTGCTCCTGGGACCATCACGAAGAACTTTTATCCATTTCCGAAGACCAAAAAAGTGCCGGTTTTCGCTAATTTGGGGCGTAATCGCACTTATTCAAGCCCCGTAACCCTCAACGCGCAAGAATTCCAAGTCATCTAAGTCACCAAAAGTAGGGTTGTGGTATATCAAAATGTAGCTGAGACATTTCGAACAACAAAAGTTGGTCCAAAAATTCCAAAAAAGCGACGGTTTTTCCCAATATTTGATGAAATCGCTTAATCAAGGGGCATAACTCTTACCCACTAAAATTTTCAAAGTTGCAAAAAATAGGGTTGTGACCCATCTAATTGCTCCTGGGACCATCACGAAGAACTTTTATCCATTTCCGAAGACCAAAAAAGTGCCGGTTTTCGCTAATTTGGGCGTAATCGCACTTATTCAAGCCCGTAACCCTCAACGCGCAAGAATTCCAAGTCATCTAAGTCACCAAAAGTAGGGTTGTGGTATATCAAAATGTAGCTGAGAACATTTCGAACAACAAAAGTTGGTCCAAAAATTCCAAAAAAGCGACGGTTTTCCCAATATTTGATGAAATCGCTTAATCAAGGGGCATAACTCTTACCCACTAAAATTTTCAAAGTTGCAAAAATAGGGTTGTGAGCCCATCTAATTGCTCCTGGGACCATCACGAAGAACTTTTATCCATTTCCGAAGACCAAAAAAGTGCCGGTTTTCGCTAATTTGGGCGTAATCGCACTTATTCAAGCCCCGTAACCCTCAACGCGCAAGAATTCCAAGTCATCTAAGTCACCAAAAGTAGGGTTGTGGTATATCAAAATGTAGCTGAGAACATTTCGAACAACAAAAGTTGGTCCAAAAATTCCAAAAAAGCGACGGTTTTCCCAATATTTGATGAAATCGCTTAATCAAGGGGCATAACTCTTACCACTAAAATTTTCAAAGTTGCAAAAATAGGGTTGTGACCCATCTAATTGCTCCTGGGACCATCACGAAGAACTTTTATCCATTTCCGAAGACCAAAAAAGTGCCGGTTTTCGCTAATTTGGGCGTAATCGCACTTATTCAAGCCCCGTAACCCTCAACGCGCAAGAATTCCAAGTCATCTAAGTCACCAAAAGTAGGGTTGTGGTATATCAAAATGTAGCTGAGAACATTTCGAACAACAAAAGTTGGTCCAAAAATTCCAAAAAAAGCGACGGTTTTCCCAATATTTGATGAAATCGCTTAATCAAGGGGCATAACTCTTACCCACTAAAATTTTCAAAGTTGCAAAAATAGGGTTGTGACCCATCTAATTGCTCCCTGGGACCATCACGAAGAACTTTTATCCATTTCCGAAGACCAAAAAAGTGCCGGGTTTCGCTAATTTGGGCGTAATCGCACTTATTCAAGCCCCGTAACCCTCAACGCGCAAGAATTCCAAGTCATCTAAGTCACCAAAAGTAGGGTTGTGGTATATCAAAATGTAGCTGAGAACATTTCGAACAACAAAAGTTGGTCCAAAAATTCCAAAAAAGCGACGTATTCCCAATATTTGATGAAATCGCTTAATCAAGGGGCATAACTCTTACCCACTAAAATTTTCAAAGTTGCAAAAATAGGGTTGTGACCCATCTAATTGCTCCTGGGACCATCACGAAGAACTTTTATCCATTTCCGAAGACCAAAAAAGTGCGGTTTTCGCTAATTTGGGCGTAATCGCACTTATTCAAGCCCCGTAACCCTCAACGCGCAAGAATTCCAAGTCATCTAAGTCACCAAAAGTAGGGTTGTGGTATATCAAAATGTAGCTGAGAACATTTCGAACAACAAAAGTTGGTCCAAAAATTCCAAAAAAGCGACGGTTTCCCAATATTTGATGAAATCGCTTAATCAAGGGGCATAACTCTTACCCACTAAAATTTTCAAAGTTGCAAAAATAGGGTTGTGACCCATCTAATTGCTCCTGGGACCATCACGAAGAACTTTTATCCATTTCCGAAGACCAAAAAAGTGCCGGTTTTCGCTAATTTGGGCGTAATCGCACTTATTCAAGCCCCGTAACCCTCAACGCGCAAGAATTCCAAGTCATCTAAGTCACCAAAAGTAGGGTTGTGGTATATCAAAATGTAGCTGAGAACATTTCGAACAACAAAAGTTGGTCCAAAAATTCCAAAAAAGCGACGGTTTTCCCAATATTTGATGAAATCGCTTAATCAAGGGGCATAACTCTT
>CAKAJN010000047.1:0-97248 GCA_916613615.1 Steromphala cineraria
GCGAAAACCGGCACTTTTTTGGTCTTCGGAAATGGATAAAAGTTCTTCGTGATGGTCCCAGGAGCAATTAGATGGGTCACAACCCTATTTTTGCAACTTTGAAAATTTTAGTGGGTAAGAGTTATGCCCCTTGATTAAGCGATTTCATCAAATATTTGGAAAACCGTCGCTTTTTTGGAATTTTTGGACCAACTTATGTCGTTCGAAATGATCTCAGCTACATTTTGATATACCACAACCCTACTTTTGGTGACTTTGATGACTTGGAATTCTTGCGCGTTGAGGGTTACAGGGCTTGAATAAGTGCGATTACGTCCAAATTAGCGAAAACCGACACTTTTTTGGTCTTCGGAAATGGATAAAAGTTCTTCGTGATGGTCCCAGGAGCAATTAGATGGGTCACAACCCTATTTTTGCAACTTTGAAAATTTTAGTGGGTAAGAGTTATGCCCCTTGATTAGGCGATTTCATCAAATAATTGGAAAACCGTCGCTTTTTTGGAATTTTTGGACCAACTTATGTCGTTCGAAATGATCTCAGCTACATTTTGATATACCACAACCCTACTTTTGGTGACTTTGATGACTTGGAATTCTTGCGCGTTGAGGGTTACGGGGCTTGAATAAGTGCGATTACGCCCAAATTAGCGAAAACCGGCACTTTTTTGGTCTTCGGAAATGGATAAAAGTTTTTCGTGATGGTCCCAGGAGCAATTAGATGGGTCACAACCCTATTTTTGCAACTTTGAAAATTTTAGTGGGTAAGAGTTATGCCCCTTGATTAAGCGATTTCATCAAATATTGGGAAAACCGTTGCTTTTTTGGAATTTTTGGACCAACTTATGTCGTTCGAAATGATCTCAGCTACATTTTGATATACCACAACCCTACTTTTGGTGACTTTGATGACTTGGAATTCTTGCGCGTTGAGGGTAACTGGGCTTGAATAAGTGCGATTACGCCCAAATTAGCGAAAACCGGCACTTTTTTGGTCTTCGGAAATGGATAAAAGTTTTTCGTGATGGTCCCAGGAGCAATTAGATGGGTCACAACCCTATTTTTGCAACTTTGAAAATTTTAGTGGGTAAGAGTTATGCCCCTTGATTAAGCGATTTCATCAAATATTGGGAAAACCGTCGCTTTTTTGGAATTTTTGGACCAACTTATGTCGTTCGAAATGATCTCAGCTACATTTTGATATACCACAACCCTACTTTTGGTGACTTTGATGACTTGGAATTCTTGCGCGTTGAGGGTTACAGGGCTTGAATAAGTGCGATTACGCCCAAATTAGCGAAAACCGACACTTTTTTGGTCTTCGGAAATGGATAAAAGTTCTTCGTGATGGTCCCAGGAGCAATTAGATGGGTCACAACCCTATTTTTGCAACTTTGAAAATTTTAGTGGGTAAGAGTTATGCCCCTTGATTAAGCGATTTCATCAAATAATTGGAAAACCGTCGCTTTTTTGGAAATTTTGGACCAACTTATGTCGTTCGAAATGATCTCAGCTACATTTTGATATACCACAACCCTACTTTTGGTGACTTTGATGACTTGGAATTCTTGCGCGTTGAGGGTAACTGGGCTTGAATAAGTGCGATTACGCCCAAATTAGCGAAAACCGGCACTTTTTTGGTCTTCGGAAATGGATAAAAGTTTTTCGTGATGGTCCCAGGAGCAATTAGATGGGTCACAACCCTATTTTTGCAACTTTGAAAATTTTAGTGGGTAAGAGTTATGCCCCTTGATTAAGCGATTTCATCAAATATTGGGAAAACCGTCGCTTTTTTGGAATTTTTGGACCAACTTATGTCGTTCGAAATGATCTCAGCTACATTTTGATATACCACAACCCTACTTTTGGTGACTTTGATGACTTGGAATTCTTGCGCGTTGAGGGTTACGGGGCTTGAATAAGTGCGATTACGCCCAAATTAGCGAAAACCGGCACTTTTTTGGTCTTCGGAAATGGATAAAAGTTCTTCGTGATGGTCCCAGGAGCAATTAGATGGGTCACAACCCTATTTTTGCAACTTTGAAAATTTTTGTGGGTAAGAGTTATGCCCCTTGATTAAGCGATTTCATCAAATATTGGGAAAACCGTCGCTTTTTTGGAATTTTTGGACCAACTTATGTCGTTCGAAATGATCTCAGCTACATTTTGATATACCACAACCCTACTTTTGGTGACTTTGATGACTTGGAATTCTTGCGCGTTGAGGGTTACGGGGCTTGAATAAGTGCGATTACGCCCAAATTAGCGAAAACCGGCACTTTTTTGGTCTTCAGAAATGGATAAAAGTTCTTCGTGATGGTCCCAGGAGCAATTAGATGGGTCACAACCCTATTTTTGCAACTTTGAAAATTTTAGTGGGTAAGAGTTATGCCCCTTGATTAAGCGATTTCATCAAATATTGGGAAAACCGTCGCTTTTTTGGAATTTTTGGACCAACTTATGTCGTTCGAAATGATCTCAGCTACATTTTGATATACCACAACCCTACTTTTGGTGACTTTGATGACTTGGAATTCTTGCGCGTTGAGGTTTACGGGGCTTGAATAAGTGCGATTACGCCCAAATTAGCGAAAACCGGCACTTTTTTGGTCTTCGGAAATGGATAAAAGTTCTTCGTGATGGTCCCAGGAGCAATTAGATGGGTCACAACCCTATTTTTGCAACTTTGAAAATTTTAGTGGGTAAGAGTTATGCCCCTTGATTAAGCGATTTCATCAAATATTGGGAAAACCGTCGCTTTTTTGGAATTTTTGGACCAACTTATGTCGTTCGAAATGATCTCAGCTACATTTTGATATACCACAACCCTACTTTTGGTGACTTTGATGACTTGGAATTCTTGCGCGTTGAGGGTTACAGGGCTTGAATAAGTGCGATTACGCCCAAATTAGCGAAAACCGACACTTTTTTGGTCTTCGGAAATGGATAAAAGTTCTTCGTGATGGTCCCAGGAGCAATTAGATGGGTCACAACCCTATTTTTGCAACTTTGAAAATTTTAGTGGGTAAGAGTTATGCCCCTTGATTAAGCGATTTCATCAAATAATTGGAAAACCGTCGCTTTTTTGGAAATTTTGGACCAACTTATGTCGTTCGAAATGATCTCAGCTACATTTTGATATACCACAACCCTACTTTTGGTGACTTTGATGACTTGGAATTCTTGCGCGTTGAGGGTTACGGGGCTTGAATAAGTGCGATTACGCCCAAATTAGCGAAAACCGGCACTTTTTTGGTCTTCGGAAATGGATAAAAGTTTTTCGTGATGGTCCCAGGAGCAATTAGATGGGTCACAACCCTATTTTTGCAACTTTGAAAATTTTAGTGGGTAAGAGTTATGCCCCTTGATTAAGCGATTTCATCAAATATTGGGAAAACCGTCGCTTTTTTGGAATTTTTGGACCAACTTATGTCGTTCGAAATGATCTCAGCTACATTTTGATATACCACAACCCTACTTTTGGTGACTTTGATGACTTGGAATTCTTGCGCGTTGAGGGTTACAGGGCTTGAATAAGTGCGATTACGCCCAAATTAGCGAAAACCGACACTTTTTTGGTCTTCGGAAATGGATAAAAGTTCTTCGTGATGGTCCCAGGAGCAATTAGATGGGTCACAACCCTATTTTTGCAACTTTGAAAATTTTAGTGGGTAAGAGTTATGCCCCTTGATTAAGCGATTTCATCAAATAATTGGAAAACCGTCGCTTTTTTGGAAATTTTGGACCAACTTATGTCGTTCGAAATGATCTCAGCTACATTTTGATATACCACAACCCTACTTTTGGTGACTTTGATGACTTGGAATTCTTGCGCGTTGAGGGTAACTGGGCTTGAATAAGTGCGATTACGCCCAAATTAGCGAAAACCGGCACTTTTTTGGTCTTCGGAAATGGATAAAAGTTTTTCGTGATGGTCCCAGGAGCAATTAGATGGGTCACAACCCTATTTTTGCAACTTTGAAAATTTTAGTGGGTAAGAGTTATGCCCCTTGATTAAGCGATTTCATCAAATATTGGGAAAACCGTCGCTTTTTTGGAATTTTTGGACCAACTTATGTCGTTCGAAATGATCTCAGCTACATTTTGATATACCACAACCCTACTTTTGGTGACTTTGATGACTTGGAATTCTTGCGCGTTGAGGGTTACGGGGCTTGAATAAGTGCGATTACGCCCAAATTAGCGAAAACCGGCACTTTTTTGGTCTTCGGAAATGGATAAAAGTTCTTCGTGATGGTCCCAGGAGCAATTAGATGGGTCACAACCCTATTTTTGCAACTTTGAAAATTTTAGTGGGTAAGAGTTATGCCCCTTGATTAAGCGATTTCATCAAATATTGGGAAAACCGTCGCTTTTTTGGAATTTTTGGACCAACTTATGTCGTTCGAAATGATCTCAGCTACATTTTGATATACCACAACCCTACTTTTGGTGACTTTGATGACTTGGAATTCTTGCGCGTTGAGGGTTACGGGGCTTGAATAAGTGCGATTACGCCCAAATTAGCGAAAACCGGCACTTTTTTGGTCTTCAGAAATGGATAAAAGTTCTTCGTGATGGTCCCAGGAGCAATTAGATGGGTCACAACCCTATTTTTGCAACTTTGAAAATTTTAGTGGGTAAGAGTTATGCCCCTTGATTAAGCGATTTCATCAAATATTGGGAAAACCGTCGCTTTTTTGGAATTTTTGGACCAACTTATGTCGTTCGAAATGATCTCAGCTACATTTTGATATACCACAACCCTACTTTTGGTGACTTTGATGACTTGGAATTCTTGCGCGTTGAGGTTTACGGGGCTTGAATAAGTGCGATTACGCCCAAATTAGCGAAAACCGGCACTTTTTTGGTCTTCGGAAATGGATAAAAGTTCTTCGTGATGGTCCCAGGAGCAATTAGATGGGTCACAACCCTATTTTTGCAACTTTGAAAATTTTAGTGGGTAAGAGTTATGCCCCTTGATTAAGCGATTTCATCAAATATTGGGAAAACCGTCGCTTTTTTGGAATTTTTGGACCAACTTATGTCGTTCGAAATGATCTCAGCTACATTTTGATATACCACAACCCTACTTTTGGTGACTTTGATGACTTGGAATTCTTGCGCGTTGAGGGTTACAGGGCTTGAATAAGTGCGATTACGCCCAAATTAGCGAAAACCGACACTTTTTTGGTCTTCGGAAATGGATAAAAGTTCTTCGTGATGGTCCCAGGAGCAATTAGATGGGTCACAACCCTATTTTTGCAACTTTGAAAATTTTAGTGGGTAAGAGTTATGCCCCTTGATTAAGCGATTTCATCAAATAATTGGAAAACCGTCGCTTTTTTGGAAATTTTGGACCAACTTATGTCGTTCGAAATGATCTCAGCTACATTTTGATATACCACAACCCTACTTTTGGTGACTTTGATGACTTGGAATTCTTGCGCGTTGAGGGTTACGGGGCTTGAATAAGTGCGATTACGCCCAAATTAGCGAAAACCGGCACTTTTTTGGTCTTCGGAAATGGATAAAAGTTCTTCGTGATGGTCCCAGGAGCAATTAGATGGGTCACAACCCTATTTTTGCAACTTTGAAAATTTTAGTGGGTAAGAGTTATGCCCCTTGATTAAGCGATTTCATCAAATATTGGGAAAACCGTCGCTTTTTTGGAATTTTTGGACCAACTTATGTCGTTCGAAATGATCTCAGCTACATTTTGATATACCACAACCCTACTTTTGGTGACTTTGATGACTTGGAATTCTTGCGCGTTGAGGGTTACGGGGCTTGAATAAGTGCGATTACGCCCAAATTAGCGAAAAACCGGCACTTTTTTGGTCTTCGGAAATGGATAAAAGTTCTTCGTGATGGTCCCAGGAGCAATTAGATGGGTCACAACCCTATTTTTGCAACTTTGAAAATTTTAGTGGGTAAGAGTTATGCCCCTTGATTAAGCGATTTCATCAAATATTGGGAAAACCGTCGCTTTTTTGGAATTTTTGGACCAACTTATGTCGTTCGAAATGATCTCAGCTACATTTTGATATACCACAACCCTACTTTTGGTGACTTTGATGACTTGGAATTCTTGCGCGTTGAGGGTTACGGGGCTTGAATAAGTGCGATTACGCCCAAATTAGCGAAAACCGGCACTTTTTTGGTCTTCGGAAATGGATAAAAGTTCTTCGTGATGGTCCCAGGAGCAATTAGATGGGTCACAACCCTATTTTTGCAACTTTGAAAATTTTAGTGGGTAAGAGTTATGCCCCTTGATTAAGCGATTTCATCAAATATTGGGAAAACCGTCGCTTTTTTGGAATTTTTGGACCAACTTATGTCGTTCGAAATGATCTCAGCTACATTTTGATATACCACAACCCTACTTTTGGTGACTTTGATGACTTGGAATTCTTGCGCGTTGAGGGTTACGGGGCTTGAATAAGTGCGATTACGCCCAAATTAGCGAAAACCGGCACTTTTTTGGTCTTCGGAAATGGATAAAAGTTCTTCGTGATGGTCCCAGGAGCAATTAGATGGGTCACAACCCTATTTTTGCAACTTTGAAAATTTTAGTGGGTAAGAGTTATGCCCCTTGATTAAGCGATTTCATCAAATATTGGGAAAACCGTCGCTTTTTTGGAATTTTTGGACCAACTTATGTCGTTCGAAATGATCTCAGCTACATTTTGATATACCACAACCCTACTTTTGGTGACTTTGATGACTTGGAATTCTTGCGCGTTGAGGGTTACGGGGCTTGAATAAGTGCGATTACGCCCAAATTAGCGAAAACCGGCACTTTTTTGGTCTTCGGAAATGGATAAAAGTTCTTCGTGATGGTCCCAGGAGCAATTAGATGGGTCACAACCCTATTTTTGCAACTTTGAAAATTTTAGTGGGTAAGAGTTATGCCCCTTGATTAAGCGATTTCATCAAATATTGGGAAAACCGTCCCTTTTTTGGAATTTTTGGACCGACTTATGTCGTTCGAAATGATCTCAGCTACATTTTGATATACCACAACCCTACTTTTGGTGACTTTGATGACTTGGAATTCTTGCGCGTTTAGGGTTACGGGGCTTGAATAAGTGCGATTACGCCCAAATTAGCGAAAACCGGCACTTTTTTGGTCTTCGGAAATGGATAAAAGTTCTTCGTGATGGTCCCAGGAGCAATTAGATGGGTCACAACCCTATTTTTGCAACTTTGAAAATTTTAGTGGGTAAGAGTTATGCCCCTTGATTAAGCGATTTCATCAAATATTGGGAAAACCGTCGCTTTTTTGGAATTTTTGGACCAACTTATGTCGTTCGAAATGATCTCAGCTACATTTTGATATACCACAACCCTACTTTTGGTGACTTTGATGACTTGGAATTCTTGCGCGTTGAGGTTTACGGGGCTTGAATAAGTGCGATTACGCCCAAATTAGCGAAAACCGACACTTTTTTGGTCTTCGGAAATGGATAAAAGTTCTTCGTGATGGTCCCCAGGAGCAATTAGATGGGTCACAACCCTATTTTTGCAACTTTGAAAATTTTAGTGGGTAAGAGTTATGCCCCTTGATTAAGCGATTTCATCAAATATTGGGAAAACCGTCGCTTTTTTGGAATTTTTGGACCAACTTATGTCGTTCGAAATGATCTCAGCTACATTTTGATATACCACAACCCTACTTTTGGTGACTTTGATGACTTGGAATTCTTGCGCGTTGAGGGTTACAGGGCTTGAATAAGTGCGATTACGCCCAAATTAGCGAAAACCGACACTTTTTTGGTCTTCGGAAATGGATAAAAGTTCTTCGTGATGGTCCCAGGAGCAATTAGATGGGTCACAACCCTATTTTTGCAACTTTGAAAATTTTAGTGGGTAAGAGTTATGCCCCTTGATTAAGCGATTTCATCAAATAATTGGAAAACAGTCGCTTTTTTGGAAATTTTGGACCAACTTATGTCGTTCGAAATGATCTCAGCTACATTTTGATATACCACAACCCTACTTTTGGTGACTTTGATGACTTGGAATTCTTGCGCGTTGAGGGTTACGGGGCTTGAATAAGTGCGATTACGCCCAAATTAGCGAAAACCGGCACTTTTTTGGTCTTCGGAAATGGATAAAAGTTCTTCGTGATGGTCCCAGGAGCAATTAGATGGGTCACAACCCTATTTTTGCAACTTTGAAAATTTTAGTGGGTAAGAGTTATGCCCCTTGATTAAGCGATTTCATCAAATATTGGGAAAACCGTCGCTTTTTTGGAATTTTTGGACCAACTTATGTCGTTCGAAATGATCTCAGCTACATTTTGATATACCACAACCCTACTTTTGGTGACTTTGATGACTTGGAATTCTTGCGCGTTGAGGGTTACGGGGCTTGAATAAGTGCGATTACGCCCAAATTAGCGAAAACCGGCACTTTTTTGGTCTTCGGAAATGGATAAAAGTTCTTCGTGATGGTCCCAGGAGCAATTAGATGGGTCACAACCCTATTTTTGCAACTTTGAAAATTTTAGTGGGTAAGAGTTATGCCCCTTGATTAAGCGATTTCATCAAATATTGGGAAAACCGTCGCTTTTTTGGAATTTTTGGACCAACTTATGTCGTTCGAAATGATCTCAGCTACATTTTGATATACCACAACCCTACTTTTGGTGACTTTGATGACTTGGAATTCTTGCGCGTTGAGGGTTACGGGGCTTGAATAAGTGCGATTACGCCCAAATTAGCGAAAACCGGCACTTTTTTGGTCTTCGGAAATGGATAAAAGTTCTTCGTGATGGTCCCAGGAGCAATTAGATGGGTCACAACCCTATTTTTGCAACTTTGAAAATTTTAGTGGGTAAGAGTTATGCCCCTTGATTAAGCGATTTCATCAAATATTGGGAAAACCGTCCCTTTTTTGGAATTTTTGGACCGACTTATGTCGTTCGAAATGATCTCAGCTACATTTTGATATACCACAACCCTACTTTTGGTGACTTTGATGACTTGGAATTCTTGCGCGTTTAGGGTTACGGGGCTTGAATAAGTGCGATTACGCCCAAATTAGCGAAAACCGGCACTTTTTTGGTCTTCGGAAATGGATAAAAGTTCTTCGTGATGGTCCCAGGAGCAATTAGATGGGTCACAACCCTATTTTTGCAACTTTGAAAATTTTAGTGGGTAAGAGTTATGCCCCTTGATTAAGCGATTTCATCAAATATTGGGAAAACCGTCGCTTTTTTGGAATTTTTGGACCAACTTATGTCGTTCGAAATGATCTCAGCTACATTTTGATATACCACAACCCTACTTTTGGTGACTTTGATGACTTGGAATTCTTGCGCGTTGAGGGTTACGGGGCTTGAATAAGTGCGATTACGCCCAAATTAGCGAAAACCGGCACTTTTTTGGTCTTCGGAAATGGATAAAAGTTTTTCGTGATGGTCCCAGGAGCAATTAGATGGGTCACAACCCTATTTTTGCAACTTTGAAAATTTTAGTGGGTAAGAGTTATGCCCCTTGATTAAGCGATTTCATCAAATATTGGGAAAACCGTCGCTTTTTTGGAATTTTTGGACCAACTTATGTCGTTCGAAATGATCTCAGCTACATTTTGATATACCACAACCCTACTTTTGGTGACTTAGATGACTTGGAATTCTTGCGCGTTGAGGGTTACGGGGCTTGAATAAGTGCGATTACGCCCAAATTAGCGAAAACCGGCACTTTTTTGGTCTTCGGAAATGGATAAAAGTTCTTCGTGATGGTCCCAGGAGCAATTAGATGGGTCACAACCCTATTTTTGCAACTTTGAAAATTTTAGTGGGTAAGAGTTATGCCCCTTGATTAAGCGATTTCATCAAATATTGGGAAAACCGTCGCTTTTTTGGAATTTTTGGACCAACTTATGTCGTTCGAAATGATCTCAGCTACATTTTGATATACCCCAACTCTACTTTTGGTGACTTTGATGACTTGGAATTCTTGCGCGTTGAGGGTTACGGGGCTTGAATAAGTGCGATTACGCCCAAATTAGCGAAAACCGGCACTTTTTTGGTCTTCGGAAATGGATAAAAGTTATTCGTGATGGTCCCAGGAGCAATTAGATGGGTCACAACCCTATTTTTGCAACTTTGAAAATTTTAGTGGGTAAGAGTTATGCCCCTTGATTAAGCGATTTCATCAAATATTGGGAAAACCGTCGCTTTTTTGGAATTTTTGGACCAACTTATGTCGTTCGAAATGATTTCATCTACATTTTGATATACCACAACCCTACTTTTGGTGACTTTGATGACTTGGAATTCTTGCGCGTTGAGGGTTACGGGGTTTGAATAAGTGCGATTACGCCCAAATTAGCGAAAACCGGCACTTTTTTGGTCTTCGGAAATGGATAAAAGTTCTTCGTGATGGTCCCAGGAGCAATTAGATGGGTCACAACCCTATTTTTGCAACTTTGAAAATTTTAGTGGGTAAGAGTTATGCCCCTTGATTAAGCGATTTCATCAAATATTGGGAAAACCGTCGCTTTTTTGGAATTTTTGGACCAACTTATGTCGTTCGAAATGATCTCAGCTACATTTTGATATACCACAACCCTACTTTTGGTGACTTTGATGACTTGGAATTCTTGCGCGTTGAGGGTTACGGGGCTTGAATAAGTGCGATTACGCCCAAATTAGCGAAAACCGGCACTTTTTTGGTCTTCGGAAATGGATAAAAGTTCTTCGTGATGGTCCCAGGAGCAATTAGATGGGTCACAACCCTATTTTTGCAACTTTGAAAATTTTAGTGGGTAAGAGTTATGCCCCTTGATTAAGCGATTTCATCAAATATTGGGAAAACCGTCGCTTTTTTGGAATTTTTGGACCAACTTATGTCGTTCGAAATGATCTCAGCTACATTTTGATATACCACAACCCTACTTTTGGTGACTTTGATGACTTGGAATTCTTGCGCGTTGAGGGTTACGGGGCTTGAATAAGTGCGATTACGCCCAAATTAGCGAAAACCGGCACTTTTTTGGTCTTCGGAAATGGATAAAAGTTCTTCGTGATGGTCCCAGGAGCAATTAGATGGGTCACAACCCTATTTTTGCAACTTTGAAAATTTTAGTGGGTAAGAGTTATGCCCCTTGATTAAGCGATTTCATCAAATATTGGGAAAACCGTCCCTTTTTTGGAATTTTTGGACCGACTTATGTCGTTCGAAATGATCTCAGCTACATTTTGATATACCACAACCCTACTTTTGGTGACTTTGATGACTTGGAATTCTTGCGCGTTGAGGGTTACGGGGCTTGAATAAGTGCGATTACGCCCAAATTAGCGAAAAACGGCACTTTTTTGGTCTTCGGAAATGGATAAAAGTTCTTCGTGATGGTCCCAGGAGCAATTAGATGGGTCACAACCCTATTTTTGCAACTTTGAAAATTTTAGTGGGTAAGAGTTATGCCCCTTGATTAAGCGATTTCATCAAATATTGGGAAAACCGTCGCTTTTTTGGAATTTTTGGACCAACTTATGTCGTTCGAAATGATCTCAGCTACATTATGATATACCACAACCCTACTTTTGGTGACTTTGATGACTTGGAATTCGGGCGCGTTGAGGGTTACGGGGCTTGAATAAGTGCGATTACGCCCAAATTAGCGAAAACCGGCACTTTTTTGGTCTTCGGAAATGGATAAAAGTTCTTCGTGATGGTCCCAGGAGCAATTAGATGGGTCACAACCCTATTTTTGCAACTTTGAAAATTTTAGTGGGTAAGAGTTATGCCCCTTGATTAAGCGATTTCATCAAATATTGGGAAAACCGTCGCTTTTTTGGAATTTTTGGACCAACTTATGTCGTTCGAAATGATCTCAGCTACATTTTGATATACCACAACCCTACTTTTGGTGACTTTGATGACTTGGAATTCTTGCGCGTTGAGGGTTACGGGGCTTGAATAAGTGCGATTACGCCCAAATTAGCGAAAACCGGCACTTTTTTGGTCTTCGGAAATGGATAAAAGTTCTTCGTGATGGTCCCAGGAGCAATTAGATGGGTCACAACCCTATTTTTGCAACTTTGAAAATTTTAGTGGGTAAGAGTTATGCCCCTTGATTAAGCGATTTCATCAAATATTGGGAAAACCGTCGCTTTTTTGGAATTTTTGGACCAACTTATGTCGTTCGAAATGATCTCAGCTACATTTTGATATGCCACAACCCTACTTTTGGTGACTTAGATGACTTGGAATTCTTGCGCGTTGAGGGTTACGGGGCTTTAATAAGTGCGATTACGCCCAAATTAGCGAAAACCGGCACTTTTTTGGTCTTTGGAAATGGATAAAAGTTCTTCGTGATGGTCCCAGGAGCAATTAGATGGGTCACAACCCTATTTTTGCAACTTTGAAAATTTTAGTGGGTAAGAGTTATGCCCCTTGATTAAGCGATTTCATCAAATATTGGGAAAACCGTCGCTTTTTTGGAATTTTTGGACCAACTTATGTCGTTCGAAATGATCTCAGCTACATTTTGATATGCCACAACCCTACTTTTGGTGACTTAGATGACTTGGAATTCTTGCGCGTTGAGGGTTACGGGGCTTTAATAAGTGCGATTACGCCCAAATTAGCGAAAACCGGCACTTTTTTGGTCTTCGGAAATGGATAAAAGTTCTTCGTGATGGTCCCAGGAGCAATTAGATGGGTCACAACCCTATTTTTGCAACTTTGAAAATTTTAGTGGGTAAGAGTTATGCCCCTTGATTAAGCGATTTCATCAAATATTGGGAAAACCGTCGCTTTTTTGGAATTTTTGGACCAACTTATGTCGTTCGAAATGATCTCAGCTACATTTTGATATGCCACAACCCTACTTTTGGTGACTTAGATGACTTGGAATTCTTGCGCGTTGAGGGTTACGGGGCTTTAATAAGTGCGATTACGCCCAAATTAGCGAAAACCGGCACTTTTTTGGTCTTCGGAAATGGATAAAAGTTCTTCGTGATGGTCCCAGGAGCAATTAGATGGGTCACAACCCTATTTTTGCAACTTTGAAAATTTTAGTGGGTAAGAGTTATGCCCCTTGATTAAGCGATTTCATCAAATATTGGGAAAACCGTCGCTTTTTTGGAATTTTTGGACCAACTTATGTCGTTCGAAATGATCTCAGCTACATTTTGATATGCCACAACCCTACTTTTGGTGACTTAGATGACTTGGAATTCTTGCGCGTTGAGGGTTACGGGGCTTTAATAAGTGCGATTACGCCCAAATTAGCGAAAACCGGCACTTTTTTGGTCTTCGGAAATGGATAAAAGTTCTTCGTGATGGTCCCAGGAGCAATTAGATGGGTCACAACCCTATTTTTGCAACTTTGAAAATTTTAGTGGGTAAGAGTTATGCCCCTTGATTAAGCGATTTCATCAAATATTGGGAAAACCGTCGCTTTTTTGGAATTTTTGGACCAACTTATGTCGTTCGAAATGATCTCAGCTACATTTTGATATGCCACAACCCTACTTTTGGTGACTTAGATGACTTGGAATTCTTGCGCGTTGAGGGTAACGGGGCTTTAATAAGTGCGATTACGCCCAAATTAGCGAAAACCGGCACTTTTTTGGTCTTCGGAAATGGATAAAAGTTCTTCGTGATGGTCCCAGGAGCAATTAGATGGGTCACAACCCTATTTTTGCAACTTTGAAAATTTTAGTGGGTAAGAGTTATGCCCCTTGATTAAGCGATTTCATCAAATATTGGGAAAACCGTCGCTTTTTTGGAATTTTTGGACCAACTTATGTCGTTCGAAATGATCTCAGCTACATTTTGATATGCCACAACCCTACTTTTGGTGACTTAGATGACTTGGAATTCTTGCGCGTTGAGGGTTACGGGGCTTTAATAAGTGCGATTACGCCCAAATTAGCGAAAACCGGCACTTTTTTGGTCTTCGGAAATGGATAAAAGTTCTTCGTGATGGTCCCAGGAGCAATTAGATGGGTCACAACCCTATTTTTGCAACTTTGAAAATTTTAGTGGGTAAGAGTTATGCCCCTTGATTAAGCGATTTCATCAAATATTGGGAAAACCGTCGCTTTTTTGGAATTTTTGGACCAACTTATGTCGTTCGAAATGATCTCAGCTACATTTTGATATGCCACAACCCTACTTTTGGTGACTTAGATGACTTGGAATTCTTGCGCGTTGAGGGTTACGGGGCTTTAATAAGTGCGATTACGCCCAAATTAGCGAAAACCGGCACTTTTTTGGTCTTCGGAAATGGATAAAAGTTCTTCGTGATGGTCCCAGGAGCAATTAGATGGGTCACAACCCTATTTTTGCAACTTTGAAAATTTTAGTGGGTAAGAGTTATGCCCCTTGATTAAGCGATTTCATCAAATATTGGGAAAACCGTCGCTTTTTTGGAATTTTTGGACCAACTTATGTCGTTCGAAATGATCTCAGCTACATTTTGATATGCCACAACCCTACTTTTGGTGACTTAGATGACTTGGAATTCTTGCGCGTTGAGGGTTACGGGGCTTTAATAAGTGCGATTACGCCCAAATTAGCGAAAACCGGCACTTTTTTGGTCTTCGGAAATGGATAAAAGTTCTTCGTGATGGTCCCAGGAGCAATTAGATGGGTCACAACCCTATTTTTGCAACTTTGAAAATTTTAGTGGGTAAGAGTTATGCCCCTTGATTAAGCGATTTCATCAAATATTGGGAAAACCGTCGCTTTTTTGGAATTTTTGGACCAACTTATGTCGTTCGAAATGATCTCAGCTACATTTTGATATGCCACAACCCTACTTTTGGTGACTTAGATGACTTGGAATTCTTGCGCGTTGAGGGTTACGGGGCTTTAATAAGTGCGATTACGCCCAAATTAGCGAAAACCGGCACTTTTTTGGTCTTCGGAAATGGATAAAAGTTCTTCGTGATGGTCCCAGGAGCAATTAGATGGGTCACAACCCTATTTTTGCAACTTTGAAAATTTTAGTGGGTAAGAGTTATGCCCCTTGATTAAGCGATTTCATCAAATATTGGGAAAACCGTCGCTTTTTTGGAATTTTTGGACCAACTTATGTCGTTCGAAATGATCTCAGCTACATTTTGATATGCCACAACCCTACTTTTGGTGACTTAGATGACTTGGAATTCTTGCGCGTTGAGGGTTACGGGGCTTTAATAAGTGCGATTACGCCCAAATTAGCGAAAACCGGCACTTTTTTGGTCTTCGGAAATGGATAAAAGTTCTTCGTGATGGTCCCAGGAGCAATTAGATGGGTCACAACCCTATTTTTGCAACTTTGAAAATTTTAGTGGGTAAGAGTTATGCCCCTTGATTAAGCGATTTCATCAAATATTGGGAAAACCGTCGCTTTTTTGGAATTTTTGGACCAACTTATGTCGTTCGAAATGATCTCAGCTACATTTTGATATGCCACAACCCTACTTTTGGTGACTTAGATGACTTGGAATTCTTGCGCGTTGAGGGTAACGGGGCTTTAATAAGTGCGATTACGCCCAAATTAGCGAAAACCGGCACTTTTTTGGTCTTCGGAAATGGATAAAAGTTCTTCGTGATGGTCCCAGGAGCAATTAGATGGGTCACAACCCTATTTTTGCAACTTTGAAAATTTTAGTGGGTAAGAGTTATGCCCCTTGATTAAGCGATTTCATCAAATATTGGGAAAACCGTCGCTTTTTTGGAATTTTTGGACCAACTTATGTCGTTCGAAATGATCTCAGCTACATTTTGATATGCCACAACCCTACTTTTGGTGACTTAGATGACTTGGAATTCTTGCGCGTTGAGGGTTACGGGGCTTTAATAAGTGCGATTACGCCCAAATTAGCGAAAACCGGCACTTTTTTGGTCTTCGGAAATGGATAAAAGTTCTTCGTGATGGTCCCAGGAGCAATTAGATGGGTCACAACCCTATTTTTGCAACTTTGAAAATTTTAGTGGGTAAGAGTTATGCCCCTTGATTAAGCGATTTCATCAAATATTGGGAAAACCGTCGCTTTTTTGGAATTTTTGGACCAACTTATGTCGTTCGAAATGATCTCAGCTACATTTTGATATGCCACAACCCTACTTTTGGTGACTTAGATGACTTGGAATTCTTGCGCGTTGAGGGTTACGGGGCTTTAATAAGTGCGATTACGCCCAAATTAGCGAAAACCGGCACTTTTTTGGTCTTCGGAAATGGATAAAAGTTCTTCGTGATGGTCCCAGGAGCAATTAGATGGGTCACAACCCTATTTTTGCAACTTTGAAAATTTTAGTGGGTAAGAGTTATGCCCCTTGATTAAGCGATTTCATCAAATATTGGGAAAACCGTCGCTTTTTTGGAATTTTTGGACCAACTTATGTCGTTCGAAATGATCTCAGCTACATTTTGATATGCCACAACCCTACTTTTGGTGACTTAGATGACTTGGAATTCTTGCGCGTTGAGGGTTACGGGGCTTTAATAAGTGCGATTACGCCCAAATTAGCAAAAACCGGCACTTTTTTGGTCTTCGGAAATGGATAAAAGTTCTTCGTGATGGTCCCAGGAGCAATTAGATGGGTCACAACCCTATTTTTGCAACTTTGAAAATTTTAGTTGGTAAGAGTTATGCCCCTTGATTAAGCGATTTCATCAAATATTGGGAAAACCGTCGCTTTTTTGGAATTTTTGGACCAACTTTTGTCGTTTGAAATGATCTCAGCTACATTTTGATATGCCACAACCCTACTTTTGGTGACTTAGATGACTTGGAATTCTTGCGCGTTGAGGGTTACGGGGCTTTAATAAGTGCGATTACGCCCAAATTAGCGAAAACCGGCACTTTTTTTTGTCTTCGGAAATGGATAAAAGTTCTTCGTGATGGTCCCAGGAGCAATTAGATGGGTCACAACCCTATTTTTGCAACTTTGAAAATTTTAGTGGGTAAGAGTTATGCCCCTTGATTAAGCGATTTCATCAAATATTGGGAAAACCGTCGCTTTTTTGGAATTTTTGGACCAACTTATGTCGTTCGAAATGATCTCAGCTACATTTTGATATGCCACAACCCTACTTTTGGTGACTTAGATGACTTGGAATTCTTGCGCGTTGAGGGTTACGGGGCTTTAATAAGTGCAATTACGCCCAAATTAGCGAAAACCGGCACTTTTTTGGTCTTCGGAAATGGATAAAAGTTCTTCGTGATGGTCCCAGGAGCAATTAGATGGGTCACAACCCTATTTTTGCAACTTTGAAAATTTTAGTGGGTAAGAGTTATGCCCCTTGATTAAGCGATTTCATCAAATATTGGGAAAACCGTCGCTTTTTTGGAATTTTTGGACCAACTTATGTCGTTCGAAATGATCTCAGCTACATTTTGATATGCCACAACCCTACTTTTGGTGACTTAGATGACTTGGAATTCTTGCGCGTTGAGGGTTACGGGGCTTTAATAAGTGCGATTACGCCCAAATTAGCGAAAACCGGCCCTTTTTTGGTCTTCGGAAATGGATAAAAGTTCTTCGTGATGGTCCCAGGAGCAATTAGATGGGTCACAACCCTATTTTTGCAACTTTGAAAATTTTAGTGGGTAAGAGTTATGCCCCTTGATTAAGCGATTTCATCAAATATTGGGAAAACCGTCGCTTTTTTGGAATTTTTGGACCAACTTATGTCGTTCGAAATGATCTCAGCTACATTTTGATATGCCACAACCCTACTTTTGGTGACTTAGATGACTTGGAATTCTTGCGCGTTGAGGGTTACGGGGCTTTAATAAGTGCGATTACGCCCAAATTAGCGAAAACCGGCACTTTTTTGGTCTTCGGAAATGGATAAAAGTTCTTCGTGATGGTCCCAGGAGCAATTAGATGGGTCACAACCCTATTTTTGCAACTTTGAACATTTTAGTGGGTAAGAGTTATGCCCCTTGATTAAGCGATTTCATCAAATATTGGGAAAACCGTCGCTTTTTTGGAATTTTTGGACCAACTTATGTCGTTCGAAATGATCTCAGCTACATTTTGATATGCCACAACCCTACTTTTGGTGACTTAGATGACTTGGAATTCTTGCGCGTTGAGGGTTACGGGGCTTTAATAAGTGCGATTACGCCCAAATTAGCGAAAACCGGCACTTTTTTGGTCTTCGAAAATGGATAAAAGTTCTTCGTGATGGTCCCAGGAGCAATTAGATGGGTCACAACCCTATTTTTGCAACTTTGAAAATTTTAGTGGGTAAGAGTTATGCCCCTTGATTAAGCGATTTCATCAAATATTGGGAAAACCGTCGCTTTTTTGGAATTTTTGGACCAACTTATGTCGTTCGAAATGATCTCAGCTACATTTTGATATGCCACAACCCTACTTTTGGTGACTTAGATGACTTGGAATTCTTGCGCGTTGAGGGTTACGGGGCTTTAATAAGTGCGATTACGCCCAAATTAGCGAAAACCGGCACTTTTTTGGTCTTCGGAAATGGATAAAAGTTCTTCGTGATGGTCCCAGGAGCAATTAGATGGGTCACAACCCTATTTTTGCAACTTTGAAAATTTTAGTGGGTAAGAGTTATGCCCCTTGATTAAGCAATTTCATCAAATATTGGGAAAACCGTCGCTTTTTTGGAATTTTTGGACCAACTTATGTCGTTCGAAATGATCTCAGCTACATTTTGATATGCCACAACCCTACTTTTGGTGACTTAGATGACTTGGAATTCTTGCGCGTTGAGGGTTACGGCGCTTTAATAAGTGCGATTACGCCCAAATTAGCGAAAACCGGCACTTTTTTGGTCTTCGGAAATGGATAAAAGTTCTTCGTGATGGTCCCAGGAGCAATTAGATGGGTCACAACCCTATTTTTGCAACTTTGAAAATTTTAGTGGGTAAGAGTTATGCCCCTTGATTAAGCGATTTCATCAAATATTGGGAAAACCGTCGCTTTTTTGGAATTTTTGGACCAACTTATGTCGTTCGAAATGATCTCAGCTACATTTTGATATGCCACAACCCTACTTTTGGTGACTTAGATGACTTGGAATTCTTGCGCGTTGAGGGTTACGGGGCTTTAATAAGTGCGATTACGCCCAAATTAGCGAAAACCAGCACTTTTTTGGTCTTCGGAAATGGATAAAAGTTCTTCGTGATGGTCCCAGGAGCAATTAGATGGGTCACAACCCTATTTTTGCAACTTTGAAAATTTTAGTGGGTAAGAGTTATGCCCCTTGATTAAGCGATTTCATCAAATATTGGGAAAACCGTCGCTTTTTTGGAATTTTTGGACCAACTTATGTCGTTCGAAATGATCTCAGCTACATTTTGATATGCCACAACCCTACTTTTGGTGACTTAGATGACTTGGAATTCTTGCGCGTTGAGGGTTACGGGGCTTTAATAAGTGCGATTACGCCCAAATTAGCGAAAACCGGCACTTTTTTGGTCTTCGGAAATGGATAAAAGTTCTTCGTGATGGTCCCAGGAGCAATTAGATGGGTCACAACCCTATTTTTGCAACTTTGAAAATTTTAGTGGGTAAGAGTTATGCCCCTTGATTAAGCGATTTCATCAAATATTGGGAAAACCGTCGCTTTTTTGGAATTTTTGGACCAACTTATGTCGTTCGAAATGATCTCAGCTACATTTTGATATGCCACAACCCTACTTTTGGTGACTTAGATGACTTGGAATTCTTGCGCGTTGAGGGTTACGGGGCTTTAATAAGTGCGATTACGCCCAAATTAGCGAAAACCGGCACTTTTTTGGTCTTCGGAAATGGATAAAAGTTCTTCGTGATGGTCCCAGGAGCAATTAGATGGGTCACAACCCTATTTTTGCAACTTTGAAAATTTTAGTGGGTAAGAGTTATGCCCCTTGATTAAGCGATTTCATCAAATATTGGGAAAACAGTCGCTTTTTTGGAATTTTTGGACCAACTTATGTCGTTCGAAATGATCTCAGCTACATTTTGATATGCCACAACCCTACTTTTGGTGACTTAGATGACTTGGAATTCTTGCGCGTTGAGGGTTACGGGGCTTTAATAAGTGCGATTACGCCCAAATTAGCGAAAACCGGCACTTTTTTGGTCTTCGGAAATGGATAAAAGTTCTTCGTGATGGTCCCAGGAGCAATTAGATGGGTCACAACCCTATTTTTGCAACTTTGAAAATTTTAGTGGGTAAGAGTTATGCCCCTTGATTAAGCGATTTCATCAAATATTGGGAAAACCGTCGCTTTTTTGGAATTTTTGGACCAACTTATGTCGTTCGAAATGATCTCAGCTACATTTTGATATGCCACAACCCTACTTTTGGTGACTTAGATGACTTGGAATTCTTGCGCGTTGAGGGTTACGGGGCTTTAATAAGTGCGATTACGCCCAAATTAGCGAAAACCGGCACTTTTTTGGTCTTCGGAAATGGATAAAAGTTCTTCGTGATGGTCCCAGGAGCAATTAGATGGGTCACAACCCTATTTTTGCAACTTTGAAAATTTTAGTGGGTAAGAGTTATGCCCCTTGATTAAGCGATTTCATCAAATATTGGGAAAACCGTCGCTTTTTTGGAATTTTTGGACCAACTTATGTCGTTCGAAATGATCTCAGCTACATTTTGATATGCCACAACCCTACTTTTGGTGACTTAGATGACTTGGAATTCTTGCGCGTTGAGGGTTACGGGGCTTTAATAAGTGCGATTACGCCCAAATTAGCGAAAACCGGCACTTTTTTGGTCTTCGGAAATGGATAAAAGTTCTTCGTGATGGTCCCAGGAGCAATTAGATGGGTCACAACCCTATTTTTGCAACTTTGAAAATTTTAGTGGGTAAGAGTTATGCCCCTTGATTAAGCGATTTCATCAAATATTGGGAAAACCGTCGCTTTTTTGGAATTTTTGGACCAACTTATGTCGTTTGAAATGATCTCAGCTACATTTTGATATGCCACAACCCTACTTTTGGTGACTTAGATGACTTGGAATTCTTGCGCGTTGAGGGTTACGGGGCTTTAATAAGTGCGATTACGCCCAAATTAGCGAAAACCGGCACTTTTTTTTGTCTTCGGAAATGGATAAAAGTTCTTCGTGATGGTCCCAGGAGCAATTAGATGGGTCACAACCCTATTTTTGCAACTTTGAAAATTTTAGTGGGTAAGAGTTATGCCCCTTGATTAAGCGATTTCATCAAATATTGGGAAAACCGTCGCTTTTTTGGAATTTTTGGACCAACTTATGTCGTTCGAAATGATCTCAGCTACATTTTGATATGCCACAACCCTACTTTTGGTGACTTAGATGACTTGGAATTCTTGCGCGTTGAGGGTTACGGGGCTTTAATAAGTGCGATTACGCCCAAATTAGCGAAAACCGGCACTTTTTTGGTCTTCGGAAATGGATAAAAGTTCTTCGTGATGGTCCCAGGAGCAATTAGATGGGTCACAACCCTATTTTTGCAACTTTGAACATTTTAGTGGGTAAGAGTTATGCCCCTTGATTAAGCGATTTCATCAAATATTGGGAAAACCGTCGCTTTTTTGGAATTTTTGGACCAACTTATGTCGTTCGAAATGATCTCAGCTACATTTTGATATGCCACAACCCTACTTTTGGTGACTTAGATGACTTGGAATTCTTGCGCGTTGAGGGTTACGGGGCTTTAATAAGTGCGATTACGCCCAAATTAGCGAAAACCGGCACTTTTTTGGTCTTCGAAAATGGATAAAAGTTCTTCGTGATGGTCCCAGGAGCAATTAGATGGGTCACAACCCTATTTTTGCAACTTTGAAAATTTTAGTGGGTAAGAGTTATGCCCCTTGATTAAGCGATTTCATCAAATATTGGGAAAACCGTCGCTTTTTTGGAATTTTTGGACCAACTTATGTCGTTCGAAATGATCTCAGCTACATTTTGATATGCCACAACCCTACTTTTGGTGACTTAGATGACTTGGAATTCTTGCGCGTTGAGGGTTACGGGGCTTTAATAAGTGCGATTACGCCCAAATTAGCGAAAACCGGCACTTTTTTGGTCTTCGGAAATGGATAAAAGTTCTTCGTGATGGTCCCAGGAGCAATTAGATGGGTCACAACCCTATTTTTGCAACTTTGAAAATTTTAGTGGGTAAGAGTTATGCCCCTTGATTAAGCAATTTCATCAAATATTGGGAAAACCGTCGCTTTTTTGGAATTTTTGGACCAACTTATGTCGTTCGAAATGATCTCAGCTACATTTTGATATGCCACAACCCTACTTTTGGTGACTTAGATGACTTGGAATTCTTGCGCGTTGAGGGTTACGGCGCTTTAATAAGTGCGATTACGCCCAAATTAGCGAAAACCGGCACTTTTTTGGTCTTCGGAAATGGATAAAAGTTCTTCGTGATGGTCCCAGGAGCAATTAGATGGGTCACAACCCTATTTTTGCAACTTTGAAAATTTTAGTGGGTAAGAGTTATGCCCCTTGATTAAGCGATTTCATCAAATATTGGGAAAACCGTCGCTTTTTTGGAATTTTTGGACCAACTTATGTCGTTCGAAATGATCTCAGCTACATTTTGATATGCCACAACCCTACTTTTGGTGACTTAGATGACTTGGAATTCTTGCGCGTTGAGGGTTACGGGGCTTTAATAAGTGCGATTACGCCCAAATTAGCGAAAACCGGCACTTTTTTGGTCTTCGGAAATGGATAAAAGTTCTTCGTGATGGTCCCAGGAGCAATTAGATGGGTCACAACCCTATTTTTGCAACTTTGAAAATTTTAGTGGGTAAGAGTTATGCCCCTTGATTAAGCGATTTCATCAAATATTGGGAAAACCGTCGCTTTTTTGGAATTTTTGGACCAACTTATGTCGTTCGAAATGATCTCAGCTACATTTTGATATGCCACAACCCTACTTTTGGTGACTTAGATGACTTGGAATTCTTGCGCGTTGAGGGTTACGGGGCTTTAATAAGTGCGATTACGCCCAAATTAGCGAAAACCGGCACTTTTTTGGTCTTCGGAAATGGATAAAAGTTCTTCGTGATGGTCCCAGAAGCAATTAGATGGGTCACAACCCTATTTTTGCAACTTTGAAAATTTTAGTGGGTAAGAGTTATGCCCCTTGATTAAGCGATTTCATCAAATATTGGGAAAACCGTCGCTTTTTTGGAATTTTTGGACCAACTTATGTCGTTCGAAATGATCTCAGCTACATTTTGATATGCCACAACCCTACTTTTGGTGACTTAGATGACTTGGAATTCTTGCGCGTTGAGGGTTACGGGGCTTTAATAAGTGCGATTACGCCCAAATTAGCGAAAACCGGCACTTTTTTGGTCTTCGGAAATGGATAAAAGTTCTTCGTGATGGTCCCAGGAGCAATTAGATGGGTCACAACCCTATTTTTGCAACTTTGAAAATTTTAGTGGGTAAGAGTTATGCCCCTTGATTAAGCGATTTCATCAAATATTGGGAAAACAGTCGCTTTTTTGGAATTTTTGGACCAACTTATGTCGTTCGAAATGATCTCAGCTACATTTTGATATGCCACAACCCTACTTTTGGTGACTTAGATGACTTGGAATTCTTGCGCGTTGAGGGTTACGGGGCTTTAATAAGTGCGATTACGCCCAAATTAGCGAAAACCGGCACTTTTTTGGTCTTCGGAAATGGATAAAAGTTCTTCGTGATGGTCCCAGGAGCAATTAGATGGGTCACAACCCTATTTTTGCAACTTTGAAAATTTTAGTGGGTAAGAGTTATGCCCCTTGATTAAGCGATTTCATCAAATATTGGGAAAACCGTCGCTTTTTTGGAATTTTTGGACCAACTTATGTCGTTCGAAATGATCTCAGCTACATTTTGATATGCCACAACCCTACTTTTGGTGACTTAGATGACTTGGAATTCTTGCGCGTTGAGGGTTACGGGGCTTTAATAAGTGCGATTACGCCCAAATTAGCGAAAACCGGCACTTTTTTGGTCTTCGGAAATGGATAAAAGTTCTTCGTGATGGTCCCAGGAGCAATTAGATGGGTCACAACCCTATTTTTGCAACTTTGAAAATTTTAGTGGGTAAGAGTTATGCCCCTTGATTAAGCGATTTCATCAAATATTGGGAAAACCGTCGCTTTTTTGGAATTTTTGGACCAACTTATGTCGTTCGAAATGATCTCAGCTACATTTTGATATGCCACAACCCTACTTTTGGTGACTTAGATGACTTGGAATTCTTGCGCGTTGAGGGTTACGGGGCTTTAATAAGTGCGATTACGCCCAAATTAGCGAAAACCGGCACTTTTTTGGTCTTCGGAAATGGATAAAAGTTCTTCGTGATGGTCCCAGGAGCAATTAGATGGGTCACAACCCTATTTTTGCAACTTTGAAAATTTTAGTGGGTAAGAGTTATGCCCCTTGATTAAGCGATTTCATCAAATATTGGGAAAACAGTCGCTTTTTTGGAATTTTTGGACCAACTTATGTCGTTCGAAATGATCTCAGCTACATTTTGATATGCCACAACCCTACTTTTGGTGACTTAGATGACTTGGAATTCTTGCGCGTTGAGGGTTACGGGGCTTTAATAAGTGCGATTACGCCCAAATTAGCGAAAACCGGCACTTTTTTGGTCTTCGGAAATGGATAAAAGTTCTTCGTGATGGTCCCAGGAGCAATTAGATGGGTCACAACCCTATTTTTGCAACTTTGAAAATTTTAGTGGGTAAGAGTTATGCCCCTTGATTAAGCGATTTCATCAAATATTGAGAAAACCGTCGCTTTTTTGGAATTTTTGGACCAACTTATGTCGTTTGAAATGATCTCAGCTACATTTTGATATGCCACAACCCTACTTTTGGTGACTTAGATGACTTGGAATTCTTGCGCGTTGAGGGTTACGGGGCTTTAATAAGTGCGATTACGCCCAAATTAGCGAAAACCGGCACTTTTTTTTGTCTTCGGAAATGGATAAAAGTTCTTCGTGATGGTCCCAGGAGCAATTAGATGGGTCACAACCCTATTTTTGCAACTTTGAAAATTTTAGTGGGTAAGAGTTATGCCCCTTGATTAAGCGATTTCATCAAATATTGGGAAAACCGTCGCTTTTTTGGAATTTTTGGACCAACTTATGTCGTTCGAAATGATCTCAGCTACATTTTGATATGCCACAACCCTACTTTTGGTGACTTAGATGACTTGGAATTCTTGCGCGTTGAGGGTTACGGGGCTTTAATAAGTGCGATTACGCCCAAATTAGCGAAAACCGGCACTTTTTTGGTCTTCGGAAATGGATAAAAGTTCTTCGTGATGGTCCCAGGAGCAATTAGATGGGTCACAACCCTATTTTTGCAACTTTGAAAATTTTAGTGGGTAAGAGTTATGCCCCTTGATTAAGCGATTTCATCAAATATTGGGAAAACCGTCGCTTTTTTGGAATTTTTGGACCAACTTATGTCGTTCGAAATGATCTCAGCTACATTTTGATATGCCACAACCCTACTTTTGGTGACTTAGATGACTTGGAATTCTTGCCCGTTGAGGGTTACGGGGCTTTAATAAGTGCGATTACGCCCAAATTAGCGAAAACCGGCACTTTTTTGGTCTTCGGAAATGGATAAAAGTTCTTCGTGATGGTCCCAGGAGCAATTAGATGGGTCACAACCCTATTTTTGCAACTTTGAAAATTTTAGTGGGTAAGAGTTATGCCCCTTGATTAAGCGATTTCATCAAATATTGGGAAAACCGTCGCTTTTTTGGAATTTTTGGACCAACTTATGTCGTTCGAAATGATCTCAGCTACATTTTGATATGCCACAACCCTACTTTTGGTGACTTAGATGACTTGGAATTCTTGCGCGTTGAGGGTTACGGGGCTTTAATAAGTGCGATTACGCCCAAATTAGCGAAAACCGGCACTTTTTTGGTCTTCGGAAATGGATAAAAGTTCTTCGTGATGGTCCCAGGAGCAATTAGATGGGTCACAACCCTATTTTTGCAACTTTGAAAATTTTAGTGGGTAAGAGTTATGCCCCTTGATTAAGCGATTTCATCAAATATTGGGAAAACCGTCGCTTTTTTGGAATTTTTGGACCAACTTATGTCGTTCGAAATGATCTCAGCTACATTTTGATATGCCACAACCCTACTTTTGGTGACTTAGATGACTTGGAATTCTTGCGCGTTGAGGGTTACGGGGCTTTAATAAGTGCGATTACGCCCAAATTAGCAAAAACCGGCACTTTTTTGGTCTTCGGAAATGGATAAAAGTTCTTCGTGATGGTCCCAGGAGCAATTAGATGGGTCACAACCCTATTTTTGCAACTTTGAAAATTTTAGTTGGTAAGAGTTATGCCCCTTGATTAAGCGATTTCATCAAATATTGGGAAAACCGTCGCTTTTTTGGAATTTTTGGACCAACTTATGTCGTTTGAAATGATCTCAGCTACATTTTGATATGCCACAACCCTACTTTTGGTGACTTAGATGACTTGGAATTCTTGCGCGTTGAGGGTTACGGGGCTTTAATAAGTGCGATTACGCCCAAATTAGCGAAAACCGGCACTTTTTTTTGTCTTCGGAAATGGATAAAAGTTCTTCGTGATGGTCCCAGGAGCAATTAGATGGGTCACAACCCTATTTTTGCAACTTTGAAAATTTTAGTGGGTAAGAGTTATGCCCCTTGATTAAGCGATTTCATCAAATATTGGGAAAACCGTCGCTTTTTTGGAATTTTTGGACCAACTTATGTCGTTCGAAATGATCTCAGCTACATTTTGATATGCCACAACCCTACTTTTGGTGACTTAGATGACTTGGAATTCTTGCGCGTTGAGGGTTACGGGGCTTTAATAAGTGCGATTACGCCCAAATTAGCGAAAACCGGCACTTTTTTGGTCTTCGGAAATGGATAAAAGTTCTTCGTGATGGTCCCAGGAGCAATTAGATGGGTCACAACCCTATTTTTGCAACTTTGAAAATTTTAGTGGGTAAGAGTTATGCCCCTTGATTAAGCGATTTCATCAAATATTGGGAAAACCGTCGCTTTTTTGGAATTTTTGGACCAACTTATGTCGTTCGAAATGATCTCAGCTACATTTTGATATGCCACAACCCTACTTTTGGTGACTTAGATGACTTGGAATTCTTGCGCGTTGAGGGTTACGGGGCTTTAATAAGTGCGATTACACCCAAATTAGCGAAAACCGGCACTTTTTTGGTCTTCGGAAATGGATAAAAGTTCTTCGTGATGGTCCCAGGAGCAATTAGATGGGTCACAACCCTATTTTTGCAACTTTGAAAATTTTAGTGGGTAAGAGTTATGCCCCTTGATTAAGCGATTTCATCAAATATTGGGAAAACCGTCGCTTTTTTGGAATTTTTGGACCAACTTATGTCGTTCGAAATGATCTCAGCTACATTTTGATATGCCACAACCCTACTTTTGGTGACTTAGATGACTTGGAATTCTTGCGCGTTGAGGGTTACGGGGCTTTAATAAGTGCGATTACGCCCAAATTAGCGAAAACCGGCACTTTTTTGGTCTTCGGAAATGGATAAAAGTTCTTCGTGATGGTCCCAGGAGCAATTAGATGGGTCACAACCCTATTTTTGCAACTTTGAAAATTTTAGTGGGTAAGAGTTATGCCCCTTGATTAAGCGATTTCATCAAATATTGGGAAAACCGTCGCTTTTTTGGAATTTTTGGACCAACTTATGTCGTTCGAAATGATCTCAGCTACATTTTGATATGCCACAACCCTACTTTTGGTGACTTAGATGACTTGGAATTCTTGCGCGTTGAGGGTTACGGGGCTTTAATAAGTGCGATTACGCCCAAATTAGCGAAAACCGGCACTTTTTTGGTCTTCGGAAATGGATAAAAGTTCTTCGTGATGGTCCCAGGAGCAATTAGATGGGTCACAACCCTATTTTTGCAACTTTGAAAATTTTAGTGGGTAAGAGTTATGCCCCTTGATTAAGCGATTTCATCAAATATTGGGAAAACCGTCGCTTTTTTGGAATTTTTGGACCAACTTATGTCGTTCGAAATGATCTCAGCTACATTTTGATATGCCACAACCCTACTTTTGGTGACTTAGATGACTTGGAATTCTTGCGCGTTGAGGGTTACGGGGCTTGAATAAGTGCGATTACGCCCAAATTAGCGAAAACCGGCACTTTTTTGGTCTTCGGAAATGGATAAAAGTTCTTCGTGATGGTCCCAGGAGCAATTAGATGGGTCACAACCCTATTTTTGCAACTTTGAAAATTTTAGTTGGTAAGAGTTATGCCCCTTGATTAAGCGATTTCATCAAATATTGGGAAAACCGTCGCTTTTTTGGAATTTTTGGACCAACTTATGTCGTTCGAAATGATCTCAGCTACATTTTGATATGCCACAACCCTACTTTTGGTGACTTAGATGACTTGGAATTCTTGCGCGTTGAGGGTTATGGGGCTTTAATAAATGCGATTACGCCCAAATTAGCGAAAACCGGCACTTTTTTGGTCTTCGGAAATGGATAAAAGTTCTTCGTGATGGTCCCAGGAGCAATTAGATGGGTCACAACCCTATTTTTGCAACTTTGAAAATTTTAGTGGGTAAGAGTTATGCCCCTTGATTAAGCGATTTCATCAAATATTGGGAAAACCGTCGCTTTTTTGGAATTTTTGGACCAACTTATGTCGTTCGAAATGATCTCAGCTACATTTTGATATGCCACAACCCTACTTTTGGTGACTTAGATGACTTGGAATTCTTGCGCGTTGAGGGTTACGGGGCTTTAATAAGTGCGATTACGCCCAAATTAGCGAAAACCGGCACTTTTTTGGTCTTCGGAAATGGATAAAAGTTCTTCGTGATGGTCCCAGGAGCAATTAGATGGGTCACAACCCTATTTTTGCAACTTTGAAAATTTTAGTGGGTAAGAGTTATGCCCCTTGATTAAGCGATTTCATCAAATATTGGGAAAACCGTCGCTTTTTTGGAATTTTTGGACCAACTTATGTCGTTCGAAATGATCTCAGCTACATTTTGATATGCCACAACCCTACTTTTGGTGACTTAGATGACTTGGAATTCTTGCGCGTTGAGGGTTACGGGGCTTTAATAAGTGCGATTACGCCCAAATTAGCGAAAACCGCCACTTTTTTGGTCTTCGGAAATGGATAAAAGTTCTTCGTGATGGTCCCAGGAGCAATTAGATGGGTCACAACCCTATTTTTGCAACTTTGAAAATTTTAGTGGGTAAGAGTTATGCCCCTTGATTAAGCGATTTCATCAAATATTGGGAAAACCGTCGCTTTTTTGGAATTTTTGGACCAACTTATGTCGTTCGAAATGATCTCAGCTACATTTTGATATGCCACAACCCTACTTTTGGTGACTTAGATGACTTGGAATTCTTGCGCGTTGAGGGTTACGGGGCTTTAATAAGTGCGATTACGCCCAAATTAGCGAAAACCGGCACTTTTTTGGTCTTCGGAAATGGATAAAAGTTCTTCGTGATGGTCCCAGGAGCAATTAGATGGGTCACAACCCTATTTTTGCAACTTTGAAAATTTTAGTGGGTAAGAGTTATGCCCCTTGATTAAGCAATTTCATCAAATATTGGGAAAACCGTCGCTTTTTTGGAATTTTTGGACCAACTTATGTCGTTCGAAATGATCTCAGCTACATTTTGATATGCCACAACCCTACTTTTGGTGACTTAGATGACTTGGAATTCTTGCGCGTTGAGGGTTACGGCGCTTTAATAAGTGCGATTACGCCCAAATTAGCGAAAACCGGCACTTTTTTGGTCTTCGGAAATGGATAAAAGTTCTTCGTGATGGTCCCAGGAGCAATTAGATGGGTCACAACCCTATTTTTGCAACTTTGAAAATTTTAGTGGGTAAGAGTTATGCCCCTTGATTAAGCGATTTCATCAAATATTGGGAAAACCGTCGCTTTTTTGGAATTTTTGGACCAACTTATGTCGTTCGAAATGATCTCAGCTACATTTTGATATGCCACAACCCTACTTTTGGTGACTTAGATGACTTGGAATTCTTGCGCGTTGAGGGTTACGGGGCTTTAATAAGTGCGATTACGCCCAAATTAGCGAAAACCGGCACTTTTTTGGTCTTCGGAAATGGATAAAAGTTCTTCGTGATGGTCCCAGGAGCAATTAGATGGGTCACAACCCTATTTTTGCAACTTTGAAAATTTTAGTGGGTAATAGTTATGCCCCTTGATTAAGCGATTTCATCAAATATTGGGAAAACCGTCGCTTTTTTGGAATTTTTGGACCAACTTATGTCGTTCGAAATGATCTCAGCTACATTTTGATATGCCACAACCCTACTTTTGGTGACTTAGATGACTTGGAATTCTTGCGCGTTGAGGGTTACGGGGCTTTAATAAGTGCGATTACGCCCAAATTAGCGAAAACCGGCACTTTTTTGGTCTTCGGAAATGGATAAAAGTTCTTCGTGATGGTCCCAGGAGCAATTAGATGGGTCACAACCCTATTTTTGCAACTTTGAAAATTTTAGTGGGTAAGAGTTATGCCCCTTGATTAAGCGATTTCATCAAATATTGGGAAAACCGTCGCTTTTTTGGAATTTTTGGACCAACTTATGTTGTTCGAAATGATCTCAGCTACATTTTGATATGCCACAACCCTACTTTTGGTGACTTAGATGACTTGGAATTCTTGCGCGTTGAGGGTTACGGGGCTTTAATAAGTGCGATTACGCCCAAATTAGCGAAAACCGGCACTTTTTTGGTCTTCGGAAATGGATAAAAGTTCTTCGTGATGGTCCCAGGAGCAATTAGATGGGTCACAACCCTATTTTTGCAACTTTGAAAATTTTAGTGGGTAAGAGTTATGCCCCTTGATTAAGCGATTTCATCAAATATTGGGAAAACCGTCGCTTTTTTGGAATTTTTGGACCAACTTATGTCGTTCGAAATGATCTCAGCTACATTTTGATATGCCACAACCCTACTTTTGGTGACTTAGATGACTTGGAATTCTTGCGCGTTGAGGGTTACGGGGCTTTAATAAGTGCGATTACGCCCAAATTAGCAAAAACCGGCACTTTTTTGGTCTTCGGAAATGGATAAAAGTTCTTCGTGATGGTCCCAGGAGCAATTAGATGGGTCACAACCCTATTTTTGCAACTTTGAAAATTTTAGTTGGTAAGAGTTATGCCCCTTGATTAAGCGATTTCATCAAATATTGGGAAAACCGTCGCTTTTTTGGAATTTTTGGACCAACTTATGTCGTTTGAAATGATCTCAGCTACATTTTGATATGCCACAACCCTACTTTTGGTGACTTAGATGACTTGGAATTCTTGCGCGTTGAGGGTTACGGGGCTTTAATAAGTGCGATTACGCCCAAATTAGCGAAAACCGGCATTTTTTTTTTGTCTTCGGAAATGGATAAAAGTTCTTCGTGATGGTCCCAGGAGCAATTAGATGGGTCACAACCCTATTTTTGCAACTTTGAAAATTTTAGTGGGTAAGAGTTATGCCCCTTGATTAAGCGATTTCATCAAATATTGGGAAAACCGTCGCTTTTTTGGAATTTTTGGACCAACTTATGTCGTTCGAAATGATCTCAGCTACATTTTGATATGCCACAACCCTACTTTTGGTGACTTAGATGACTTGGAATTCTTGCGCGTTGAGGGTTACGGGGCTTTAATAAGTGCGATTACGCCCAAATTAGCGAAAACCGGCACTTTTTTGGTCTTCGGAAATGGATAAAAGTTCTTCGTGATGGTCCCAGGAGCAATTAGATGGGTCACAACCCTATTTTTGCAACTTTGAAAATTTTAGTGGGTAAGAGTTATGCCCCTTGATTAAGCGATTTCATCAAATATTGGGAAAACCGTCGCTTTTTTGGAATTTTTGGACCAACTTATGTCGTTCGAAATGATCTCAGCTACATTTTGATATGCCACAACCCTACTTTTGGTGACTTAGATGACTTGGAATTCTTGCGCATTGAGGGTTACGGGGCTTTAATAAGTGCGATTACGCCCAAATTAGCGAAAACCGGCACTTTTTTGGTCTTCGGAAATGGATAAAAGTTCTTCGTGATGGTCCCAGGAGCAATTAGATGGGTCACAACCCTATTTTTGCAACTTTGAAAATTTTAGTGGGTAAGAGTTATGCCCCTTGATTAAGCGATTTCATCAAATATTGGGAAAACCGTCGCTTTTTTGGAATTTTTGGACCAACTTATGTCGTTCGAAATGATCTCAGCTACATTTTGATATGCCACAACCCTACTTTTGGTGACTTAGATGACTTGGAATTCTTGCGCGTTGAGGGTTACGGGGCTTTAATAAGTGCGATTACGCCCAAATTAGCGAAAACCGGCACTTTTTTGGTCTTCGGAAATGGATAAAAGTTCTTCGTGATGGTCCCAGGAGCAATTAGATGGGTCACAACCCTATTTTTGCAATTTTGAAAATTTTCGTGGGTAAGAGTTATGCCCCTTGATTAAGCGATTTCATCAAATATTGGGAAACCGTCGCTTTTTTGGAATTTTGGACCAACTTATGTCGTTCGAAATGATCTCAGCTACATTTTGATATGCCACAACCCTACTTTTGGTGACTTAGATGACTTGGAATTCTTGCGCGTTGAGGGTTACGGGGCTTTAATAAGTGCGATTACGCCCAAATTAGCGAAAACCGGCACTTTTTTGGTCTTCGGAAATGGATAAAAGTTCTTCGTGATGGTCCCAGGAGCAATTAGATGGGTCACAACCCTATTTTTGCAACTTTGAAAATTTTAGTGGGTAAGAGTTATGCCCCTTGATTAAGCGATTTCATCAAATATTGGGAAAACCGTCGCTTTTTTGGAATTTTTGGACCAACTTATGTCATTCTAAATGATCTCAGCTACATTTTGATATGCCACAACCCTACTTTTGGTGACTTAGATGACTTGGAATTCTTGCGCGTTGAGGGTTACGGGGCTTTAATAAGTGCGATTACGCCCAAATTAGCGAAAACCGGCACTTTTTTGGTCTTCGGAAATGGATAAAAGTTCTTCGTGATGGTCCCAGGAGCAATTAGATGGGTCACAACCCTATTTTTGCAACTTTGAAAATTTTAGTGGGTAAGAGTTATGCCCCTTGATTAAGCGATTTCATCAAATATTGGGAAAACCGTCGCTTTTTTGGAATTTTTGGACCAACTTATGTCGTTCGAAATGATCTCAGCTACATTTTGATATGCCACAACCCTACTTTTGGTGACTAAGATGACTTGGAATTCTTGCGCGTTGAGGGTTACGGGGCTTTAATAAGTGCGATTACGCCCAAATTAGCGAAAACCGGCACTTTTTTGGTCTTCGGAAATGGATAAAAGTTCTTCGTGATGGTCCCAGGAGCAATTAGATGGGTCACAACCCTATTTTTGCAACTTTGAAAATTTTAGTGGGTAAGAGTTATGCCCCTTGATTAAGCGATTTCATCAAATATTGGGAAAACCGTCGCTTTTTTGGAATTTTTGGACCAACTTATGTCGTTCGAAATGATCTCAGCTACATTTTGATATGCCACAACCCTACTTTTGGTGACTTAGATGACTTGGAATTCTTGCGCGTTGAGGGTTACGGGGCTTTAATTAGTGCGATTACCCCCAAATTAGCGAAAACCGGCACTTTTTTGGTCTTCGGAAATGGATAAAAGTTCTTCGTGATGGTCCCAGGAGCAATTAGAAGGGTCACAACCCTATTTTTGCAACTTTGAAAATTTTAGTGGGTAAGAGTTATGCCCCTTGATTAAGCGATTTCATCAAATATTGGGAAAACCGTCGCTTTTTTGGAATTTTTGGACCAACTTATGTCGTTCGAAATGATCTCAGCTACATTTTGATATGCCACAACCCTACTTTTGGTGACTTAGATGACTTGGAATTCTTGCGCGTTGAGGGTTACGGGGCTTTAATAAGTGCGATTACGCCCAAATTAGCGAAAACCGGCACTTTTTTGGTCTTCGGAAATGGATAAAAGTTCTTCGTGATGGTCCCAGGAGCAATTAGATGGGTCACAACCCTATATTTGCAACTTTGAAAATTTTAGTGGGTAAGAGTTATGCCCCTTGATTAAGCGATTTCATCAAATATTGGGAAAACCGTCGCTTTTTTGGAATTTTTGGACCAACTTATGTCGTTCGAAATGATCTCAGCTACATTTTGATATGCCACAACCCTACTTTTGGTGACTTAGATGACTTGGAATTCTTGCGCGTTGAGGGTTACGGGGCTTTAATAAGTGCGATTACGCCCAAATTAGCGAAAACCGGCACTTTTTTGGTCTTCGGAAATGGATAAAAGTTCTTCGTGATGGTCCCAGGAGCAATTAGATGGGTCACAACCCTATTTTTGCAACTTTGAAAATTTTAGTGGGTAAGAGTTATGCCCCTTGATTAAGCGATTTCATCAAATATTGGGAAAACCGTCGCTTTTTTGGAATTTTTGGACCAACTTATGTCGTTCGAAATGATCTCAGCTACATTTTGATATGCCACAACCCTACTTTTGGTGACTTAGATGACTTGGAATTCTTGCGCGTTGAGGGTTACGGGGCTTTAATAAGTGCGATTACGCCCAAATTAGCGAAAACCGGCACTTTTTTGGTCTTCGGAAATGGATAAAAGTTCTTCGTGATGGTCCCAGGAGCAATTAGATGGGTCACAACCCTATTTTTGCAACTTTGAAAATTTTAGTGGGTAAGAGTTATGCCCCTTGATTAAGCGATTTCATCAAATATTGGGAAAACCGTCGCTTTTTTGGAATTTTTGGACCAACTTATGTCGTTCGAAATGATCTCAGCTACATTTTGATATGCCACAACCCTACTTTTGGTGACTTAGATGACTTGGAATTCTTGCGCGTTGAGGGTTACGGGGCTTTAATAAGTGCGATTACGCCCAAATTAGCGAAAACCGGCACTTTTTTGGTCTTCGGAAATGGATAAAAGTTCTTCGTAATGGTCCCAGGAGCAATTAGATGGGTCACAACCCTATTTTTGCAATTTTGAAAATTTTAGTGGGTAAGAGTTATGCCCCTTGATTAAGCGATTTCATCAAATATTGGGAAAACCGTCGCTTTTTTGGAATTTTGGACCAACTTATGTCGTTCGAAATGATCTCAGCTACATTTTGATATGCCACAACCCTACTTTTGGTGACTTAGATGACTTGGAATTCTTGCGCGTTGAGGGTTACGGGGCTTTAATAAGTGCGATTACGCCCAAATTAGCGAAAACCGGCACTTTTTTGGTCTTCGGAAATGGATAAAAGTTCTTCGTGATGGTCCCAGGAGCAATTAGATGGGTCACAACCCTATTTTTGCAACTTTGAAAATTTTAGTGGGTAAGAGTTATGCCCCTTGATTAAGCGATTTCATCAAATATTGGGAAAACCGTCGCTTTTTTGGAATTTTTGGACCAACTTATGTCATTCTAAATGATCTCAGCTACATTTTGATATGCCACAGCCCTACTTTTGGTGACTTAGATGACTTGGAATTCTTGCGCGTTGAGGGTTACGGGGCTTTAATAAGTGCGATTACGCCCAAATTAGCGAAAACCGGCACTTTTTTGGTCTTCGGAAATGGATAAAAGTTCTTCGTGATGGTCCCAGGAGCAATTAGATGGGTCACAACCCTATTTTTGCAACTTTGAAAATTTTAGTGGGTAAGAGTTATGCCCCTTGATTAAGCGATTTCATCAAATATTGGGAAAACCGTCGCTTTTTTGGAATTTTTGGACCAACTTATGTCGTTCGAAATGATCTCAGCTACATTTTGATATGCCACAACCCTACTTTTGGTGACTTAGATGACTTGGAATTCTTGCGCGTTGAGGGTTATGGGGCTTTAATAAGTGCGATTACGCCCAAATTAGCGAAAACCGGCACTTTTTTGGTCTTCGGAAATGGATAAAAGTTCTTCGTGATGGTCCCAGGAGCAATTAGATGGGTCACAACCCTATTTTTGCAACTTTGAACATTTTAGTGGGTAAGAGTTATGCCCCTTGATTAAGCGATTTCATCAAATATTGGGAAAACCGTCGCTTTTTTGGAATTTTTGGACCAACTTATGTCGTTCGAAATGATCTCAGCTACATTTTGATATGCCACAACCCTACTTTTGGTGACTTAGATGACTTGGAATTCTTGCGCGTTGAGGGTTACGGGGCTTTAATAAGTGCGATTACGCCCAAATTAGCGAAAACCGGCACTTTTTTGGTCTTCGGAAATGGATAAAAGTTCTTCGTGATGGTCCCAGGAGCAATTAGATGGGTCACAACCCTATTTTTGCAACTTTGAAAATTTTAGTGGGTAAGAGTTATGCCCCTTGATTAAGCGATTTCATCAAATATTGGGAAAACCGTCGCTTTTTTGGAATTTTGGACCAACTTATGTCGTTCGAAATGATCTCAGCTACATTTTGATATGCCACAACCCTACTTTTGGTGACTTAGATGACTTGGAATTCTTGCGCGTTGAGGGTTACGGGGCTTTAATAAGTGCGATTACGCCCAAATTAGCGAAAACCGGCACTTTTTTGGTCTTCGGAAATGGATAAAAGTTCTTCGTGATGGTCCCAGGAGCAATTAGATGGGTCACAACCCTATTTTTGCAACTTTGAAAATTTTAGTGGGTAAGAGTTATGCCCCTTGATTAAGCGATTTCATCAAATATTGGGAAAACCGTCGCTTTTTTGGAATTTTTGGACCAACTTATGTCATTCTAAATGATCTCAGCTACATTTTGATATGCCACAACCCTACTTTTGGTGACTTAGATGACTTGGAATTCTTGCGCGTTGAGGGTTACGGGGCTTTAATAAGTGCGATTACGCCCAAATTAGCGAAAACCGGCACTTTTTTGGTCTTCGGAAATGGATAAAAGTTCTTCGTGATGGTCCCAGGAGCAATTAGATGGGTCACAACCCTATTTTTGCAACTTTGAAAATTTTAGTGGGTAAGAGTTATGCCCCTTGATTAAGCGATTTCATCAAATATTGGGAAAACAGTCGCTTTTTTGGAATTTTTGGACCAACTTATGTCGTTCGAAATGATCTCAGCTACATTTTGATATGCCACAACCCTACTTTTGGTGACTTAGATGACTTGGAATTCTTGCGCGTTGAGGGTTACGGGGCTTTAATAAGTTCGATTACGCCCAAATTAGCAAAAACCGGCACTTTTTTGGTCTTCGGAAATGGATAAAAGTTCTTCGTGATGGTCCCAGGAGCAATTAGATGGGTCACAACCCTATTTTTGCAACTTTGAAAATTTTTGTGGGTAAGAGTTATGCCCCTTGATTAAGCAATTTCATCAAATATTGGGAAAACCGTCGCTTTTTTGGAATTTTTGGACCAACTTATGTCGTTCGAAATGATCTCAGCTACATTTTGATATGCCACAACCCTACTTTTGGTGACTTAGATGACTTGGAATTCTTGCGCGTTGAGGGTTACGGGGCTTTAATAAGTGCGATTACGCCCAAATTAGCGAAAACCGGCACTTTTTTGGTCTTCGGAAATGGATAAAAGTTCTTCGTGATGGTCCCAGGAGCAATTAGATGGGTCACAACCCTATTTTTGCAACTTTGAAAATTTTAGTGGGTAAGAGTTATGCCCCTTGATTAAGCGATTTCATCAAATATTGGGAAAACCGTCGCTTTTTTGGAATTTTTGGACCAACTGATGTCGTTCGAAATGATCTCAGCTACATTTTGATATGCCACAACCCTACTTTTGGTGACTTAGATGACTTGGAATTCTTGCGCGTTGAGGGTTACGGGGCTTAAATAAGTGCGATTACGCCCAAATTAGCGAAAACCGGCACTTTTTTGGTCTTCGGAAATGGATAAAAGTTCTTCGTGATGGTCCCAGGAGCAATTAGATGGGTCACAACCCTATTTTTGCAACTTTGAAAATTTTAGTGGGTAAGAGTTATGCCCCTTGATTAAGCGATTTCATCAAATATTGGGAAAACCGTCGCTTTTTTGGAATTTTTGGACCAACTTATGTCGTTCGAAATGATCTCAGCTACATTTTGATATGCCACAACCCTACTTTTGGTGACTTAGATGACTTGGAATTCTTGCGCGTTGAGGGTTACGGGGCTTTAATAAGTGCGATTACGCCCAAATTAGCGAAAACCGGCACTTTTTTGGTCTTCGGAAATGGATAAAAGTTCTTCGTGATGGTCCCAGGAGCAATTAGATGGGTCACAACCCTATTTTTGCAACGTTGAAAATTTTAGTGGGTAAGAGTTATGCCCCTTGATTAAGCGATTTCATCAAATATTGGGAAAACCGTCGCTTTTTTGGAATTTTTGGACCAACTGATGTCGTTCGAAATGATCTCAGCTACATTTTGATATGCCACAACCCTACTTTTGGTGACTTAGATGACTTGGAATTCTTGCGCGTTGAGGGTTACGGGGCTTAAATAAGTGCGATTACGCCCAAATTTGCGAAAACCGGCACTTTTTTGGTCTTCGGAAATGGATAAAAGTTCTTCGTGATGGTCCCAGGAGCAATTAGATGGGTCACAACCCTATTTTTGCAACTTTGAAAATTTTAGTGGGTAAGAGTTATGCCCCTTGATTAAGCGATTTCATCAAATATTGGGAAAACCGTCGCTTTTTTGGAATTTTTGGACCAACTTATGTCGTTCGAAATGATCTCAGCTACATTTTGATATGCCACAACCCTACTTTTGGTGACTTAGATGACTTGGAATTCTTGCGCGTTGAGGGTTACGGGGCTTTAATAAGTGCGATTACGCCCAAATTAGCGAAAACCGGCACTTTTTTGGTCTTCGGAAATGGATAAAAGTTCTTCGTGATGGTCCCAGGAGCAATTAGATGGGTCACAACCCTATTTTTGCAACTTTGAAAATTTTAGTGGGTAAGAGTTATGCCCCTTGATTAAGCGATTTCATCAAATATTGGGAAAACCGTCGCTTTTTTGGAATTTTTGGACCAACTTATGTCGTTCGAAATGATCTCAGCTACATTTTGATATGCCACAACCCTACTTTTGGTGACTTAGATGACTTGGAATTCTTGCGCGTTGAGGGTTACGGGGCTTGAATAAGTGCGATTACGACCAAATTAGCGAAAACCGGCACTTTTTTGGTCTTCGGAAATGGATAAAAGTTCTTCGTGATGGTCCCAGGAGCAATTAGATGGGTCACAACCCTATTTTTGCAACTTTGAAAATTTTAGTTGGTAAGAGTTATGCCCCTTGATTAAGCGATTTCATCAAATATTGGGAAAACCGTCGCTTTTTTGGAATTTTTGGACCAACTTATGTCGTTCGAAATGATCTCAGCTACATTTTGATATGCCACAACCCTACTTTTGGTGACTTAGATGACTTGGAATTCTTGCGCGTTGAGGGTTACGGGGCTTTAATAAGTGCGATTACGCCCAAATTAGCGAAAACCGGCACTTTTTTGGTCTTCGGAAATGGATAAAAGTTCTTCGTGATGGTCCCAGGAGCAATTAGATGGGTCACAACCCTATTTTTGCAACTTTGAAAATTTTAGTGGGTAAGAGTTATGCCCCTTGATTAAGCGATTTCATCAAATATTGGGAAAACCGTCGCTTTTTTGGAATTTTGGACCAACTTATGTCGTTCGAAATGATCTCAGCTACATTTTGATATGCCACAACCCTACTTTTGGTGACTTAGATGACTTGGAATTCTTGCGCGTTGAGGGTTACGGGGCTTTAATAAGTGCGATTACGCCCAAATTAGCGAAAACCGGCACTTTTTTGGTCTTCGGAAATGGATAAAAGTTCTTCGTGATGGTCCCAGGAGCAATTAGATGGGTCACAACCCTATTTTTGCAACTTTGAAAATTTTAGTGGGTAAGAGTTATGCCCCTTGATTAAGCGATTTCATCAAATATTGGGAAAACCGTCGCTTTTTTGGAATTTTTGGACCAACTTATGTCGTTCTAAATGATCTCAGCTACATTTTGATATGCCACAACCCTACTTTTGGTGACTTAGATGACTTGGAATTCTTGCGCGTTGAGGGTTACGGGGCTTTAATAAGTGCGATTACGCCCAAATTAGCGAAAACCGGCACTTTTTTGGTCTTCGGAAATGGATAAAAGTTCTTCGTGATGGTCCCAGGAGCAATTAGATGGGTCACAACCCTATTTTTGCAACTTTGAAAATTTTAGTGGGTAAGAGTTATGCCCCTTGATTAAGCGATTTCATCAAATATTGGGAAAACCGTCGCTTTTTTGGAATTTTTGGACCAACTTATGTCGTTCGAAATGATCTCAGCTACATTTTGATATGCCACAACCCTACTTTTGGTGACTTAGATGACTTGGAATTCTTGCGCGTTGAGGGTTACGGGGCTTTAATAAGTGCGATTACGCCCAAATTAGCAAAAACCGGCACTTTTTTGGTCTTCGGAAATGGATAAAAGTTCTTTGTGATGGTCCCAGGAGCAATTAGATGGGTCACAACCCTATTTTTGCAACTTTGAAAATTTTAGTGGGTAAGAGTTATGCCCCTTGATTAAGCGATTTCATCAAATATTGGGAAAACCGTCGCTTTTTTGGAATTTTTGGACCAACTTATGTCGTTCGAAATGATCTCAGCTACATTTTGATATGCCACAACCCTACTTTTGGTGACTTAGATGACTTGGAATTCTTGCGCGTTGAGGGTTACGGGGCTTTAATAAGTGCGATTACGCCCAAATTAGCGAAAACCGGCACTTTTTTGGTCTTCGGAAATGGATAAAAGTTCTTCGTGATGGTCCCAAGAGCAATTAGATGGGTCACAACCCTATTTTTGCAACTTTGAAAATTTTAGTGGGTAAGAGTTATGCCCCTTGATTAAGCGATTTCATCAAATATTGGGAAAACCGTCGCTTTTTTTGAATTTTTGGACCAACTTATGTCGTTCGAAATGATCTCAGCTACATTTTGATATGCCACAACCCTACTTTTGGTGACTTAGATGACTTGGAATTCTTGCGCGTTGAGGGTTACGGGGCTTTAATAAGTGCGATTACGCCCAAATTAGCGAAAACCGGCACTTTTTTGGTCTTCGGAAATGGATAAAAGTTCTTCGTGATGGTCCCAGGAGCAATTAGATGGGTCACAACCCTATTTTTGCAACTTTGAAAATTTTAGTGGGTAAGAGTTATGCCCCTTGATTAAGCGATTTCATCAAATATTGGGAAAACCGTCGCTTTTTTGGAATTTTTGGACCAACTTATGTCGTTCTAAATGATCTCAGCTACATTTTGATATGCCACAACCCTACTTTTGGTGACTTAGATGACTTGGAATTCTTGCGCGTTGAGGGTTACGGGGCTTTAATAAGTGCGATTACGCCCAAATTAGCGAAAACCGGCACTTTTTTGGTCTTCGGAAATGGATAAAAGTTCTTCGTGATGGTCCCAGGAGCAATTAGATGGGTCACAACCCTATTTTTGCAACTTTGAAAATTTTAGTGGGTAAGAGTTATGCCCCTTGATTAAGCGATTTCATCAAATATTGGGAAAACCGTCGCTTTTTTGGAATTTTTGGACCAACTTATGTCGTTCGAAATGATCTCAGCTACATTTTGATATGCCACAACCCTACTTTTGGTGACTTAGATGACTTGGAATTCTTGCGCGTTGAGGGTTACGGGGCTTTAATAAGTGCGATTACGCCCAAATTAGCAAAAACCGGCACTTTTTTGGTCTTCGGAAATGGATAAAAGTTCTTTGTGATGGTCCCAGGAGCAATTAGATGGGTCACAACCCTATTTTTGCAACTTTGAAAATTTTAGTGGGTAAGAGTTATGCCCCTTGATTAAGCGATTTCATCAAATATTGGGAAAACCGTCGCTTTTTTGGAATTTTTGGACCAACTTATGTCGTTCGAAATGATCTCAGCTACATTTTGATATGCCACAACCCTACTTTTGGTGACTTAGATGACTTGGAATTCTTGCGCGTTGAGGGTTACGGGGCTTTAATAAGTGCGATTACGCCCAAATTAGCGAAAACCGGCACTTTTTTGGTCTTCGGAAATGGATAAAAGTTCTTCGTGATGGTCCCAGGAGCAATTAGATGGGTCACAACCCTATTTTTGCAACTTTGAAAATTTTAGTGGGTAAGAGTTATGCCCCTTGATTAAGCGATTTCATCAAATATTGGGAAAACCGTCGCTTTTTTGGAATTTTTGGACCAACTTATGTCGTTCGAAATGATCTCAGCTACATTTTGATATGCCACAACCCTACTTTTGGTGACTTAGATGACTTGGAATTCTTGCGCGTTGAGGGTTACGGGGCTTTAATAAGTGCGATTACGCCCAAATTAGCGAAAACCGGCACTTTTTTGGTCTTCGGAAATGGATAAAAGTTCTTCGTGATGGTCCCAGGAGCAATTAGATGGGTCACAACCCTATTTTTGCAACTTTGAAAATTTTAGTGGGTAAGAGTTATGCCCCTTGATTAAGCGATTTCATCAAATATTGGGAAAACCGTCGCTTTTTTGGAATTTTTGGACCAACTGATGTCGTTCGAAATGATCTCAGCTACATTTTGATATGCCACAACCCTACTTTTGGTGACTTAGATGACTTGGAATTCTTGCGCGTTGAGGGTTACGGGGCTTAAATAAGTGCGATTACGCCCAAATTAGCGAAAACCGGCACTTTTTTGGTCTTCGGAAATGGATAAAAGTTCTTCGTGATGGTCCCAGGAGCAATTAGATGGGTCACAACCCTATTTTTGCAACTTTGAAAATTTTAGTGGGTAAGAGTTATGCCCCTTGATTAAGCGATTTCATCAAATATTGGGAAAACCGTCGCTTTTTTGGAATTTTTGGACCAACTTATGTCGTTCGAAATGATCTCAGCTACATTTTGATATGCCACAACCCTACTTTTGGTGACTTAGATGACTTGGAATTCTTGCGCGTTGAGGGTTACGGGGCTTTAATAAGTGCGATTACGCCCAAATTAGCGAAAACCGGCACTTTTTTGGTCTTCGGAAATGGATAAAAGTTCTTCGTGATGGTCCCAGGAGCAATTAGATGGGTCACAACCCTATTTTTGCAACTTTGAAAATTTTAGTGGGTAAGAGTTATGCCCCTTGATTAAGCGATTTCATCAAATATTGGGAAAACCGTCGCTTTTTTGGAATTTTTGGACCAACTTATGTCGTTCGAAATGATCTCAGCTACATTTTGATATGCCACAACCCTACTTTTGGTGACTTAGATGACTTGGAATTCTTGCGCGTTGAGGGTTACGGGGCTTTAATAAGTGCGATTACGCCCAAATTAGCAAAAACCGGCACTTTTTTGGTCTTCGGAAATGGATAAAAGTTCTTCGTGATGGTCCCAGGAGCAATTAGATGGGTCACAACCCTATTTTTGCAACTTTGAAAATTTTAGTGGGTAAGAGTTATGCCCCTTGATTAAGCGATTTCATCAAATATTGGGAAAACCGTCGCTTTTTTGGAATTTTTGGACCAACTGATGTCGTTCGAAATGATCTCAGCTACATTTTGATATGCCACAACCCTACTTTTGGTGACTTAGATGACTTGGAATTCTTGCCAGTGAGAGTTACGGGGCTTTAATAAGTGCGATTACGCCCAAATTAGCGAAAACCGGCACTTTTTTGGTCTTCGGAAATGGATAAAAGTTCTTCGTGATGGTCCCAGGAGCAATTAGATGGGTCACAACCCTATTTTTGCAACTTTGAAAATTTTAGTGGGTAAGAGTTATGCCCCTTGATTAAGCGATTTCATCAAATATTGGGAAAACCGTCGCTTTTTTGGAATTTTTGGACCAACTTATGTCGTTCGAAATGATCTCAGCTACATTTTGATATGCCACAACCCTACTTTTGGTGACTTAGATGACTTGGAATTCTTGCGCGTTGAGGGTTACGGGGCTTTAATAAGTGCGATTACGCCCAAATTAGCGAAAACCGGCACTTTTTTGGTCTTCGGAAATGGATAAAAGTTCTTCGTGATGGTCCCAGGAGCAATTAGATGGGTCACAACCCTATTTTTGCAACTTTGAAAATTTTAGTGGGTAAGAGTTATGCCCCTTGATTAAGCGATTTCATCAAATATTGGGAAAACCGTCGCTTTTTTGGAATTTTTGGACCAACTTATGTCGTTCGAAATGATCTCAGCTACATTTTGATATGCCACAACCCTACTTTTGGTGACTTAGATGACTTGGAATTCTTGCGCGTTGAGGGTTACGGGGCTTTAATAAGTGCGATTACGCCCAAATTAGCGAAAACCGGCACTTTTTTGGTCTTCGGAAATGGATAAAAGTTCTTCGTGATGGTCCCAGGAGCAATTAGATGGGTCACAACCCTATTTTTGCAACTTTGAAAATTGTAGTGGGTAAGAGTTATGCCCCTTGATTAAGCGATTTCATCAAATATTGGGAAAACCGTCGCTTTTTTGGAATTTTTGGACCAACTTATGTCGTTCGAAATGATCTCAGCTACATTTTGATATGCCACAACCCTACTTTTGGTGACTTAGATGACTTGGAATTCTTGCGCGTTGAGGGTTACGGGGCTTTAATAAGTGCGATTACGCCCAAATTAGCGAAAACCGGCACTTTTTTGGTCTTCGGAAATGGATAAAAGTTCTTCGTGATGGTCCCAGGAGCAATTAGATGGGTCACAACCCTATTTTTGCAACTTTGAAAATTTTAGTGGGTAAGAGTTATGCCCCTTGATTAAGCGATTTCATCAAATATTGGGAAAACCGTCGCTTTTTTGGAATTTTTGGACCAACTTATGTCGTTCGAAATGATCTCAGCTACATTTTGATATGCCACAACCCTACTTTTGGTGACTTAGATGACTTGGAATTCTTGCGAGTTGAGGGTTACGGGGCTTTAATAAGTGCGATTACGCCCAAATTAGCGAAAACCGGCACTTTTTTGGTCTTCGGAAATGGATAAAAGTTCTTCGTGATGGTCCCAGGAGCAATTAGATGGGTCACAACCCTATTTTTGCAACTTTGAAAATTTTAGTGGGTAAGAGTTATGCCCCTTGATTAAGCGATTTCATCAAATATTGGGAAAACCGTCGCTTTTTTGGAATTTTTGGACCAACTTATGTCGTTCGAAATGATCTCAGCTACATTTTGATATGCCACAACCCTACTTTTGGTGACTTAGATGACTTGGAATTCTTGCGCGTTGAGGGTTACGGGGCTTTAATAAGTGCGATTACGCCCAAATTAGCGAAAACCGGCACTTTTTTGGTCTTCGGAAATGGATAAAAGTTCTTCGTGATGGTCCCAGGAGCAATTAGATGGGTCACAACCCTATTTTTGCAACTTTGAAAATTTTAGTGGGTAAGAGTTATGCCCCTTGATGAAGCGATTTCATCAAATATTGGGAAAACCGTCGCTTTTTTGGAATTTTTGGACCAACTTATGTCGTTCGAAATGATCTCAGCTACATTTTGATATGCCACAACCCTACTTTTGGTGACTTAGATGACTTGGAATTCTTGCGCGTTGAGGGTTACGGGGCTTTAATAAGTGCGATTACGCCCAAATTAGCGAAAACCGGCACTTTTTTGGTCTTCGGAAATGGATAAAAGTTCTTCGTGATGGTCCCAGGAGCAATTAGATGGGTCACAACCCTATTTTTGCAACTTTGAAAATTTTAGTGGGTAAGAGTTATGCCCCTTGATTAAGCGATTTCATCAAATATTGGGAAAACAGTCGCTTTTTTGGAATTTTTGGACCAACTTATGTCGTTCGAAATGATCTCAGCTACATTTTGATATGCCACAACCCTACTTTTGGTGACTTAGATGACTTGGAATTCTTGCGCGTTGAGGGTTACGGGGCTTTAATAAGTGCGATTACGCCCAAATTAGCGAAAACCGGCACTTTTTTGGTCTTCGGAAATGGATAAAAGTTCTTCGTGATGGTCCCAGGAGCAATTAGATGGGTCACAACCCTATTTTTGCAACTTTGAAAATTTTAGTGGGTAAGAGTTATGCCCCTTGATTAAGCGATTTCATCAAATATTGGGAAAACCGTCGCTTTTTTGGAATTTTTGGACCAACTTATGTCGTTCGAAATGATCTCAGCTACATTTTGATATGCCACAACCCTACTTTTGGTGACTTAGATGACTTGGAATTCTTGCGCGTTGAGGGTTACGGGGCTTTAATAAGTGCGATTACGCCCAAATTAGCGAAAACCGGCACTTTTTTGGTCTTCGGAAATGGATAAAAGTTCTTCGTGATGGTCCCAGGAGCAATTAGATGGGTCACAACCCTATTTTTGCAACTTTGACAATTTTAGTGGGTAAGAGTTATGCCCCTTGATTAAGGGATTTCATCAAATATTGGGAAAACCGTCGCTTTTTTGGAATTTTTGGACCAACTTATGTCGTTCGAAATGATCTCAGCTACATTTTGATATGCCACAACCCTACTTTTGGTGACTTAGATGACTTGGAATTCTTGCGCGTTGAGGGTTACGGGGCTTGAATAAGTGCGATTACGCCCAAATTAGCGAAAACCGGCACTTTTTTGGTCTTCGGAAATGGATAAAAGTTCTTCGTGATGGTCCCAGGAGCAATTAGATGGGTCACAACCCTATTTTTGCAACTTTGAAAATTTTAGTGGGTAAGAGTTATGCCCCTTGATTAAGCGATTTCATCAAATATTGGGAAAACCGTCGCTTTTTTGGAATTTTTGGACCAACTTATGTCGTTCGAAATGATCTCAGCTACATTTTGATATGCCACAACCCTACTTTTGGTGACTTAGATGACTTGGAATTCTTGCGCGTTGAGGGTTACGGGGCTTTAATAAGTGCGATTACGCCCAAATTAGCGAAAACCGGCACTTTTTTGGTCTTCGGAAATGGATAAAAGTTCTTCGTGATGGTCCCAGGAGCAATTAGATGGGTCACAACCCTATTTTTGCAACTTTGAAAATTTTAGTGGGTAAGAGTTATGCCCCTTGATTAAGCGATTTCATCAAATATTGGGAAAACCGTCGCTTTTTTGGAATTTTTGGACCAACTTATGTCGTTCGAAATGATCTCAGCTACATTTTGATATGCCACAACCCTACTTTTGGTGACTTAGATGACTTGGAATTCTTGCGCGTTGAGGGTTACGGGGCTTGAATAAGTGCGATTACGCCCAAATTAGCGAAAACCGGCACTTTTTTGGTCTTCGGAAATGGATAAAAGTTCTTCGTGATGGTCCCAGGAGCAATTAGATGGGTCACAACCCTATTTTTGCAACTTTGAAAATTTTAGTGGGTAAGAGTTATGCCCCTTGATTAAGCGATTTCATCAAATATTGGGAAAACCGTCGCTTTTTTGGAATTTTTGGACCAACTTATGTCGTTCGAAATGATCTCAGCTACATTTTGATATGCCACAACCCTACTTTTGGTGACTTAGATGACTTGGAATTCTTGCGCGTTGAGGGTTACGGGGCTTTAATAAGTGCGATTACGCCCAAATTAGCGAAAACCGGCACTTTTTTGGTCTTCGGAAATGGATAAAAGTTCTTCGTGATGGTCCCAGGAGCAATTAGATGGGTCACAACCCTATTTTTGCAACTTTGAAAATTTTAGTGGGTAAGAGTTATGCCCCTTGATTAAGCGATTTCATCAAATATTGGGAAAACCGTCGCTTTTTTGGAATTTTTGGACCAACTTATATCGTTCGAAATGATCTCAGCTACATTTTGATATGCCACAACCCTACTTTTGGTGACTTAGATGACTTGGAATTCTTGCGCGTTGAGGGTTACGGGGCTTTAATAAGTGCGATTACGCCCAAATTAGCGAAAACCGGCACTTTTTTGGTCTTCGGAAATGGATAAAAGTTCTTCGTGATGGTCCCAGGAGCAATTAGATGGGTCACAACCCTATTTTTGCAACTTTGAAAATTTTAGTGGGTAAGAGTTATGCCCCTTGATTAAGCGATTTCATCAAATATTGAGAAAACCGTCGCTTTTTGGAATTTTTGGACCAACTTATGTCGTTCGAAATGATCTCAGCTACATTTTGATATGCCACAACCCTACTTTTGGTGACTTAGATGACTTGGAATTCTTGCGCGTTGAGGGTTACGGGGCTTTAATAAGTGCGATTACGCCCAAATTAGCGAAAACCGGCACTTTTTTGGTCTTCGGAAATGGATAAAAGTTCTTCGTGATGGTCCCAGGAGCAATTAGATGGGTCACAACCCTATTTTTACAACTTTGAAAATTTTAGTGGGTAAGAGTTATGCCCCTTGATTAAGCGATTTCATCAAATATTGGGAAAACCGTCGCTTTTTTGGAATTTTTGGACCAACTTATGTCGTTCGAAATGATCTCAGCTACATTTTGATATGCCACAACCCTACTTTTGGTGACTTAGATGACTTGGAATTCTTGCGCGTTGAGGGTTACGGGGCTTTAATAAGTGCGATTACGCCCAAATTAGCGAAAACCGGCACTTTTTTGGTCTTCGGAAATGGATAAAAGTTCTTCGTGATGGTCCCAGGAGCAATTAGATGGGTCACAACCCTATTTTTGCAACTTTGAAAATTTTAGTGGGTAAGAGTTATGCCCCTTGATTAAGCGATTTCATCAAATATTGGGAAAACCGTCGCTTTTTTGGAATTTTTGGACCAACTTATGTCGTTCGAAATGATCTCAGCTACATTTTGATATGCCACAACCCTACTTTTGGTGACTTAGATGACTTGGAATTCTTGCGCGTTGAGGGTTACGGGGCTTTAATAAGTGCGATTACGCCCAAATTAGCGAAAACCGGCACTTTTTTGGTCTTCGGAAATGGATAAAAGTTCTTCGTGATGGTCCCAGGAGCAATTAGATGGGTCACAACCCTATTTTTGCAACTTTGAAAATTTTAGTGGGTAAGAGTTATGCCCCTTGATTAAGCGATTTCATCAAATATTGGGAAAACCGTCGCTTTTTTGGAATTTTTGGACCAACTTATGTCGTTCGAAATGATCTCAGCTACATTTTGATATGCCACAACCCTACTTTTGGTGACTTAGATGACTTGGAATTCTTGCGCGTTGAGGGTTACGGGGCTTTAATAAGTGCGATTACGCCCAAATTAGCGAAAACCGGCACTTTTTTGGTCTTCGGAAATGGATAAAAGTTCTTCGTGATGGTCCCAGGAGCAATTAGATGGGTCACAACCCTATTTTTGCAACTTTGAAAATTTTAGTGGGTAAGAGTTATGCCCCTTGATTAAGCGATTTCATCAAATATTGGGAAAACCGTCGCTTTTTTGGAATTTTTGGACCAACTTATGTCGTTCGAAATGATCTCAGCTACATTTTGATATGCCACAACCCTACTTTTGGTGACTTAGATGACTTGGAATTCTTGCGCGTTGAGGGTTACGGGGCTTTAATAAGTGCGATTACGCCCAAATTAGCGAAAACCGGCACTTTTTTGGTCTTCGGAAATGGATAAAAGTTCTTCGTGATGGTCCCAGGAGCAATTAGATGGGTCACAACCCTACTTTTGCAACTTTGAAAATTTTAGTGGGTAAGAGTTATGCCCCTTGATTAAGCGATTTCATCAAATATTGGGAAAACCGTCGCTTTTTTGGAATTTTTGGACCAACTTATGTCGTTCGAAATGATCTCAGCTACATTTTGATATGCCACAACCCTACTTTTGGTGACTTAGATGACTTGGAATTCTTGCGCGTTGAGGGTTACGGGGCTTTAATAAGTGCGATTACGCCCAAATTAGCGAAAACCGGCACTTGTTTGGTCTTCGGAAATGGATAAAAGTTCTTCGTGATGGTCCCAGGAGCAATTAGATGGGTCACAACCCTATTTTTGCAACTTTGAAAATTTTAGTGGGTAAGAGTTATGCCCCTTGATTAAGCGATTTCATCAAATATTGGGAAAACCGTCGCTTTTTTGGAATTTTTGGACCAACTTATGTCGTTCGAAATGATCTCAGCTACATTTTGATATGCCACAACCCTACTTTTGGTGACTTAGATGACTTGGAATTCTTGCGCGTTGAGGGTTACGGGGCTTTAATAAGTGCGATTACGCCCAAATTAGCGAAAACCGGCACTTTTTTGGTCTTCGGAAATGGATAAAAGTTCTTCGTGATGGTCCCAGGAGCAATTAGATGGGTCACAACCCTATTTTTGCAACTTTGAAAATTTTAGTGGGTAAGAGTTATGCCCCTTGATTAAGCGATTTCATCAAATTTTGGGAAAACCGTCGCTTTTTTGGAATTTTTGGACCAACTTATGTCGTTCGAAATGATCTCAGCTACATTTTGATATGCCACAACCCTACTTTTGGTGACTTAGATGACTTGGAATTCTTGCGCGTTGAGGGTTACGGGGCTTTAATAAGTGCGATTACGCCCAAATTAGCGAAAACCGGCACTTTTTTGGTCTTCGGAAATGGATAAAAGTTCTTCGTGATGGTCCCAGGAGCAATTAGATGGGTCACAACCCTATTTTTGCAACTTTGAAAATTTTAGTGGGTAAGAGTTATGCCCCTTGATTAAGCGATTTCATCAAATATTGGGAAAACCGTCGCTTTTTTGGAATTTTTGGACCAACTTATGTCGTTCGAAATGATCTCAGCTACATTTTGATATGCCACAACCCTACTTTTGGTGACTTAGATGACTTGGAATTCTTGCGCGTTGAGGGTTACGGGGCTTTAATAAGTGCGATTACGCCCAAATTGGCGAAAACCGGCACTTTTTTGGTCTTCGGAAATGGATAAAAGTTCTTCGTGATGGTCCCAGGAGCAATTAGATGGGTCACAACCCTATTTTTGCAACTTTGAAAATTTTAGTGGGTAAGAGTTATGCCCCTTGATTAAGCGATTTCATCAAATATTGGGAAAACCGTCGCTTTTTTGGAATTTTTGGACCAACTTATGTCGTTCGAAATGATCTCAGCTACATTTTGATATGCCACAACCCTACTTTTGGTGACTTAGATGACTTGGAATTCTTGCGCGTTGAGGGTTACGGGGCTTTAATAAGTGCGATTACGCCCAAATTAGCGAAAACCGGCACTTTTTTGGTCTTCGGAAATGGATAAAAGTTCTTCGTGATGGTCCCAGGAGCAATTAGATGGGTCACAACCCTATTTTTGCAACTTTGAAAATTTTAGTGGGTAAGAGTTATGCCCCTTGATTAAGCGATTTCATCAAATATTGGGAAAACCGTCGCTTTTTTGGAATTTTTGGACCAACTTATGTCGTTCGAAATGATCTCAGCTACATTTTGATATGCCACAACCCTACTTTTGGTGACTTAGATGACTTGGAATTCTTGCGCGTTGAGGGTTACGGGGCTTTAATAAGTGCGATTACGCCCAAATTAGCGAAAACCGGCACTTTTTTGGTCTTCGGAAATGGATAAAAGTTCTTCGTGATGGTCCCAGGAGCAATTAGATGGGTCACAACCCTATTTTTGCAACTTTGAAAATTTTAGTGGGTAAGAGTTATGCCCCTTGATTAAGCGATTTCATCAAATATTGGGAAAACCGTCGCTTTTTTGGAATTTTTGGACCAACTTATGTCGTTCGAAATGATCTCAGCTACATTTTGATATGCCACAACCCTACTTTTGGTGACTTAGATGACTTGGAATTCTTGCGCGTTGAGGGTTACGGGGCTTTAATAAGTGCGATTACGCCCAAATTAGCGAAAACCGGCACTTTTTTGGTCTTCGGAAATGGATAAAAGTTCTTCGTGATGGTCCCAGGAGCAATTAGATGGGTCACAACCCTATTTTTGCAACTTTGAAAATTTTAGTGGGTAAGAGTTATGCCCCTTGATTAAGCGATTTCATCAAATATTGGGAAAACCGTCGCTTTTTTGGAATTTTTGGACCAACTTATGTCGTTCGAAATGATCTCAGCTACATTTTGATATGCCACAACCCTACTTTTGGTGACTTAGATGACTTGGAATTCTTGCGCGTTGAGGGTTACGGGGCTTTAATAAGTGCGATTACGCCCAAATTAGCGAAAACCGGCACTTTTTTGGTCTTCGGAAATGGATAAAAGTTCTTCGTGATGGTCCCAGGAGCAATTAGATGGGTCACAACCCTATTTTTGCAACTTTGAAAATTTTAGTGGGTAAGAGTTATGCCCCTTGATTAAGCGATTTCATCAAATATTGGGAAAACCGTCGCTTTTTTGGAATTTTTGGACCAACTTATGTCGTTCGAAATGATCTCAGCTACATTTTGATATGCCACAACCCTACTTTTGGTGACTTAGATGACTTGGAATTCTTGCGCGTTGAGGGTTACGGGGCTTTAATAAGTGCGATTACGCCCAAATTAGCGAAAACCGGCACTTTTTTGGTCTTCGGAAATGGATAAAAGTTCTTCGTGATGGTCCCAGGAGCAATTAGATGGGTCACAACCCTATTTTTGCAACTTTGAAAATTTTAGTGGGTAAGAGTTATGCCCCTTGATTAAGCGATTTCATCAAATATTGGGAAAACCTTCGCTTTTTTGGAATTTTTGGACCAACTTATGTCGTTCGAAATGATCTCAGCTACATTTTGATATGCCACAACCCTACTTTTGGTGACTTAGATGACTTGGAATTCTTGCGCGTTGAGGGTTACGGGGCTTTAATAAGTGCGATTACGCCCAAATTAGCGAAAACCGGCACTTTTTTGGTCTTCGGAAATGGATAAAAGTTCTTCGTGATGGTCCCAGGAGCAATTAGATGGGTCACAACCCTATTTTTGCAACTTTGAAAATTTTAGTGGGTAAGAGTTATGCCCCTTGATTAAGCGATTTCATCAAATATTGGGAAAACCGTCGCTTTTTTGGAATTTTTGGACCAACTTATGTCGTTCGAAATGATCTCAGCTACATTTTGATATGCCACAACCCTACTTTTGGTGACTTAGATGACTTGGAATTCTTGCGCGTTGAGGGTTACGGGGCTTTAATAAGTGCGATTACGCCCAAATTAGCGAAAACCGGCACTTTTTTGGTCTTCGGAAATGGATAAAAGTTCTTCGTGATGGTCCCAGGAGCAATTAGATGGGTCACAACCCTATTTTTGCAACTTTGAAAATTTTAGTGGGTAAGAGTTATGCCCCTTGATTAAGCGATTTCATCAAATATTGGGAAAACCGTCGCTTTTTTGGAATTTTTGGACCAACTTATGTCGTTCGAAATGATCTCAGCTACATTTTGATATGCCACAACCCTACTTTTGGTGACTTAGATGACTTGGAATTCTTGCGCGTTGAGGGTTACGGGGCTTTAATAAGTGCGATTACGCCCAAATTAGCGAAAACCGGCACTTTTTTGGTCTTCGATAATGGATAAAAGTTCTTCGTGATGGTCCCAGGAGCAATTAGATGGGTCACAACCCTATTTTTGCAACTTTGAAAATTTTAGTGGGTAAGAGTTATGCCCCTTGATTAAGCGATTTCATCAAATATTGGGAAAACCGTCGCTTTTTTGGAATTTTTGGACCAACTTATGTCGTTCGAAATGATCTCAGCTACATTTTGATATGCCACAACCCTACTTTTGGTGACTTAGATGACTTGGAATTCTTGCGCGTTGAGGGTTACGGGGCTTTAATAAGTGCGATTACGCCCAAATTAGCGAAAACCGGCACTTTTTTGGTCTTCGGAAATGGATAAAAGTTATTCGTGATGGTCCCAGGAGCAATTAGATGGGTCACAACCCTATTTTTGCAACTTTGAAAATTTTAGTGGGTAAGAGTTATGCCCCTTGATTAAGCGATTTCATCAAATATTGGGAAAACCGTCGCTTTTTTGGAATTTTTGGACCAACTTATGTCGTTCGAAATGATCTCAGCTACATTTTGATATGCCACAACCCTACTTTTGGAGACTTAGATGACTTGGAATTCTTGCGCGTTGAGGGTTACGGGGCTTTAATAAGTGCGATTACGCCCAAATTAGCGAAAACCGGCACTTTTTTGGTCTTTGGAAATGGATAAAAGTTATTCGTGATGGTCCCAGGAGCAATTAGATGGGTCACAACCCTATTTTTGCAACTTTGAAAATTTTAGTGGGTAAGAGTTATGCCCCTTGATTAAGCGATTTCATCAAATATTGGGAAAACCGTCGCTTTTTTGGAATTTTTGGACCAACTTATGTCGTTCGAAATGATCTCAGCTACATTTTGATATGCCACAACCCTACTTTTGGTGACTTAGATGACTTGGAATTCTTGCGCGTTGAGGGTTACGGGGCTTTAATAAGTGCGATTACGCCCAAATTAGCGAAAACCGGCACTTTTTTGGTCTTCGGAAATGGATAAAAGTTCTTCGTGATGGTCCCAGGAGCAATTAGATGGGTCACAACCCTATTTTTGCAACTTTGAAAATTTTAGTGGGTAAGAGTTATGCCCCTTGATTAAGCGATTTCATCAAATATTGGGAAAACCGTCGCTTTTTTGGAATTTTTGGACCAACTTATGTCGTTCGAAATGATCTCAGCTACATTTTGATATGCCACAACCCTACTTTTGGTGACTTAGATGACTTGGAATTCTTGCGCGTTGAGGGTTACGGGGCTTTAATAAGTGCGATTACGCCCAAATTAGCGAAAACCGGCACTTTTTTGGTCTTCGGAAATGGATAAAAGTTCTTCGTGATGGTCCCAGGAGCAATTAGATGGGTCACAACCCTATTTTTGCAACTTTGAAAATTTTAGTGGGTAAGAGTTATGCCCCTTGATTAAGCGATTTCATCAAATATTGGGAAAACCGTCGCTTTTTTGGAATTTTTGGACCAACTTATGTCGTTCGAAATGATCTCAGCTACATTTTGATATGCCACAACCCTACTTTTGGTGACTTAGATGACTTGGAATTCTTGCGCGTTGAGGGTTACGGGGCTTTAATAAGTGCGATTACGCCCAAATTAGCGAAAACCGGCACTTTTTTGGTCTTCGGAAATGGATAAAAGTTCTTCGTGATGGTCCCAGGAGCAATTAGATGGGTCACAACCCTATTTTTGCAACTTTGAAAATTTTAGTGGGTAAGAGTTATGCCCCTTGATTAAGCGATTTCATCAAATATTGGGAAAACCGTCGCTTTTTTGGAATTTTTGGACCAACTTATGTCGTTCGAAATGATCTCAGCTACATTTTGATATGCCACAACCCTACTTTTGGTGACTTAGATGACTTGGAATTCTTGCGCGTTGAGGGTTACGGGGCTTTAATAATTGCGATTACGCCCAAATTAGCGAAAACCGGCACTTTTTTGGTCTTCGGAAATGGATAAAAGTTCTTCGTGATGGTCCCAGGAGCAATTAGATGGGTCACAACCCTATTTTTGCAACTTTGAAAATTTTAGTGGGTAAGAGTTATGCCCCTTGATTAAGCGATTTCATCAAATATTGGGAAAACCGTCGCTTTTTTGGAATTTTTGGACCAACTTATGTCGTTCGAAATGATCTCAGCTACATTTTGATATGCCACAACCCTACTTTTGGTGACTTAGATGACTTGGAATTCTTGCGCGTTGAGGGTTACGGGGCTTTAATAAGTGCGATTACGCCCAAATTAGCGAAAACCGGCACTTTTTTGGTCTTCGGAAATGGATAAAAGTTCTTCGTGATGGTCCCAGGAGCAATTAGATGGGTCACAACCCTATTTTTGCAACTTTGAAAATTTTAGTGGGTAAGAGTTATGCCCCTTGATTAAGCGATTTCATCAAATATTGGGAAAACCGTCGCTTTTTTGGAATTTTTGGACCAACTTATGTCGTTCGAAATGATCTCAGCTACATTTTGATATGCCACAACCCTACTTTTGGTGACTTAGATGACTTGGAATTCTTGCGCGTTGAAGGTTACGGGGCTTTAATAAGTGCGATTACGCCCAAATTAGCGAAAACCGGCACTTTTTTGGTCTTCGGAAATGGATAAAAGTTCTTCGTGATGGTCCCAGGAGCAATTAGATGGGTCACAACCCTATTTTTGCAACTTTGAAAATTTTAGTGGGTAAGAGTTATGCCCCTTGATTAAGCGATTTCATCAAATATTGGGAAAACCGTTGCTTTTTTGGAATTTTTGGACCAACTTATGTCGTTCGAAATGATCTCAGCTACATTTTGATATGCCACAACCCTACTTTTGGTGACTTTGATGACTTGGAATTCTTGCGCGTTGAGGGTTACGGGGCTTTAATAAGTGCGATTACGCCCAAATTAGCGAAAACCGGCACTTTTTTGGTCTTCGGAAATGGATAAAAGTTCTTCGTGATGGTCCCAGGAGCAATTAGATGGGTCACAACCCTATTTTTGCAACTTTGAAAATTTTAGTGGGTAAGAGTTATGCCCCTTGATTAAGCGATTTCATCAAATATTGGGAAAACCGTCGCTTTTTTGGAATTTTTGGACCAACTTATGTCGTTCGAAATGATCTCAGCTACATTTTGATATGCCACAACCCTTCTTTTGGTGACTTAGATGACTTGGAATTCTTGCGCGTTGAGGGTTACGGGGCTTTAATAAGTGCGATTACGCCCAAATTAGCGAAAACCGGCACTTTTTTGGTCTTCGGAAATGGATAAAAGTTCTTCGTGATGGTCCCAGGAGCAATTAGATGGGTCACAACCCTATTTTTGCAACTTTGAAAATTTTAGTGGGTAAGAGTTATGCCCCTTGATTAAGCGATTTCATCAAATATTGGGAAAACCGTCGCTTTTTTGGAATTTTTGGACCAACTTATGTCGTTCGAAATGATCTCAGCTACATTTTGATATGCCACAACCCTACTTTTGGTGACTTAGATGACTTGGAATTCTTGCGCGTTGAGGGTTACGGGGCTTTAATAAGTGCGATTACGCCCAAATTAGCGAAAACCGGCACTTTTTTGGTCTTCGGAAATGGATAAAAGTTCTTCGTGATGGTCCCAGGAGCAATTAGATGGGTCACAACCCTATTTTTGCAACTTTGAAAATTTTAGTGGGTAAGAGTTATGCCCCTTGATTAAGCGATTTCATCAAATATTGGGAAAACCGTCGCTTTTTTGGAATTTTTGGACCAACTTATGTCGTTCGAAATGATCTCAGCTACATTTTGATATGCCACAACCCTACTTTTGGTGACTTAGATGACTTGGAATTCTTGCGCGTTGAGGGTTACGGGGCTTTAATAATTGCGATTACGCCCAAATTAGCGAAAACCGGCACTTTTTTGGTCTTCGGAAATGGATAAAAGTTCTTCGTGATGGTCCCAGGAGCAATTAGATGGGTCACAACCCTATTTTTGCAACTTTGAAAATTTTAGTGGGTAAGAGTTATGCCCCTTGATTAAGCGATTTCATCAAATATTGGGAAAACCGTCGCTTTTTTGGAATTTTTGGACCAACTTATGTCGTTCGAAATGATCTCAGCTACATTTTGATATGCCACAACCCTACTTTTGGTGACTTAGATGACTTGGAATTCTTGCGCGTTGAGGGTTACGGGGCTTTAATAAGTGCGATTACGCCCAAATTAGCGAAAACCGGCACTTTTTTGGTCTTCGGAAATGGATAAAAGTTCTTCGTGATGGTCCCAGGAGCAATTAGATGGGTCACAACCCTATTTTTGCAACTTTGAAAATTTTAGTGGGTAAGAGTTATGCCCCTTGATTAAGCGATTTCATCAAATATTGGGAAAACCGTCGCTTTTTTGGAATTTTTGGACCAACTTATGTCGTTCGAAATGATCTCAGCTACATTTTGATATGCCACAACCCTACTTTTGGTGACTTAGATGACTTGGAATTCTTGCGCGTTGAGGGTTACGGGGCTTTAATAAGTGCGATTACGCCCAAATTAGCGAAAACCGGCACTTTTTTGGTCTTCGGAAATGGATAAAAGTTCTTCGTGATGGTCCCAGGAGCAATTAGATGGGTCACAACCCTATTTTTGCAACTTTGAAAATTTTAGTGGGTAAGAGTTATGCCCCTTGATTAAGCGATTTCATCAAATATTGGGAAAACCGTCGCTTTTTTGGAATTTTTGGACCAACTTATGTCGTTCGAAATGATCTCAGCTACATTTTGATATGCCACAACCCTACTTTTGGTGACTTAGATGACTTGGAATTCTTGCGCGTTGAGGGTTACGGGGCTTTAATAATTTACGATTACGCCCAAATTAGCGAAAACCGGCACTTTTTTGGTCTTCGGAAATGGATAAAAGTTCTTCGTGATGGTCCCAGGAGCAATTAGATGGGTCACAACCCTATTTTTGCAACTTTGAAAATTTTAGTGGGTAAGAGTTATGCCCCTTGATTAAGCGATTTCATCAAATATTGGGAAAACCGTCGCTTTTTTGGAATTTTTGGACCAACTTATGTCGTTCGAAATGATCTCAGCTACATTTTGATATGCCACAACCCTACTTTTGGTGACTTAGATGACTTGGAATTCTTGCGCGTTGAGGGTTACGGGGCTTTAATAAGTGCGATTACGCCCAAATTAGCGAAAACCGGCACTTTTTTGGTCTTCGGAAATGGATAAAAGTTCTTCGTGATGGTCCCAGGAGCAATTAGATGGGTCACAACCCTATTTTTGCAACTTTGAAAATTTTAGTGGGTAAGAGTTATGCCCCTTGATTAAGCGATTTCATCAAATATTGGGAAAACCGTCGCTTTTTTGGAATTTTTGGACCAACTTATGTCGTTCGAAATGATCTCAGCTACATTTTGATATGCCACAACCCTACTTTTGGTGACTTAGATGACTTGGAATTCTTGCGCGTTGAGGGTTACGGGGCTTTAATAAGTGCGATTACGCCCAAATTAGCGAAAACCGGCACTTTTTTGGTCTTCGGAAATGGATAAAAGTTCTTCGTGATGGTCCCAGGAGCAATTAGATGGGTCACAACCCTATTTTTGCAACTTTGAAAATTTTAGTGGGTAAGAGTTATGCCCCTTGATTAAGCGATTTCATCAAATATTGGGAAAACCGTTGCTTTTTTGGAATTTTTGGACCAACTTATGTCGTTCGAAATGATCTCAGCTACATTTTGATATGCCACAACCCTACTTTTGGTGACTTAGATGACTTGGAATTCTTGCGCGTTGAGGGTTACGGGGCTTTAATAAGTGCGATTACGCCCAAATTAGCGAAAACCGGCACTTTTTTGGTCTTCGGAAATGGATAAAAGTTCTTCGTGATGGTCCCAGGAGCAATTAGATGGGTCACAACCCTATTTTTGCAACTTTGAAAATTTTAGTGGGTAAGAGTTATGCCCCTTGATTAAGCGATTTCATCAAATATTGGGAAAACCGTCGCTTTTTTGGAATTTTTGGACCAACTTATGTCGTTCGAAATGATCTCAGCTACATTTTGATATGCCACAACCCTACTTTTGGTGACTTAGATGACTTGGAATTCTTGCGCGTTGAGGGTTACGGGGCTTTAATAAGTGCGATTACGCCCAAATTAGCGAAAACCGGCACTTTTTTGGTCTTTGGAAATGGATAAAAGTTATTCGTGATGGTCCCAGGAGCAATTAGATGGGTCACAACCCTATTTTTGCAACTTTGAAAATTTTAGTGGGTAAGAGTTATGCCCCTTGATTAAGCGATTTCATCAAATATTGGGAAAACCGTCGCTTTTTTGGAATTTTTGGACCAACTTATGTCGTTCGAAATGATCTCAGCTACATTTTGATATGCCACAACCCTACTTTTGGTGACTTAGATGACTTGGAATTCTTGCGCGTTGAGGGTTACGGGGCTTTAATAAGTGCGATTACGCCCAAATTAGCGAAAACCGGCACTTTTTTGGTCTTCGGAAATGGATAAAAGTTCTTCGTGATGGTCCCAGGAGCAATTAGATGGGTCACAACCCTATTTTTGCAACTTTGAAAATTTTAGTGGGTAAGAGTTATGCCCCTTGATTAAGCGATTTCATCAAATATTGGGAAAACCGTCGCTTTTTTGGAATTTTTGGACCAACTTATGTCGTTCGAAATGATCTCAGCTACATTTTGATATGCCACAACCCTACTTTTGGTGACTTAGATGACTTGGAATTCTTGCGCGTTGAGGGTTACGGGGCTTTAATAAGTGCGATTACGCCCAAATTAGCGAAAACCGGCACTTTTTAGGTCTTCGGAAATGGATAAAAGTTCTTCGTGATGGTCCCAGGATCAATTAGATGGGTCACAACCCTATTTTTGCAACTTTGAAAATTTTAGTGGGTAAGAGTTATGCCCCTTGATTAAGCGATTTCATCAAATATTGGGAAAACCGTCGCTTTTTTGGAATTTTTGGACCAACTTATGTCGTTCGAAATGATCTCAGCTACATTTTGATATGCCACAACCCTACTTTTGGTGACTTAGATGACTTGGAATTCTTGCGCGTTGAGGGTTACGGGGCTTTAATAAGTGCGATAACGCCCAAATTAGCGAAAACCGGCACTTTGTTGGTCTTCGGAAATGGATAAAAGTTCTTCGTGATGGTCCCAGGAGCAATTAGATGGGTCACAACCCTATTTTTGCAACTTTGAAAATTTTAGTGGGTAAGAGTTATGCCCCTTGATTAAGCGATTTCATCAAATATTGGGAAAACCGTCGCTTTTTTGGAATTTTTGGACCAACTTATGTCGTTCGAAATGATCTCAGCTACATTTTGATATGCCACAACCCTACTTTTGGTGACTTAGATGACTTGGAATTCTTGCGCGTTGAGGGTTATGGGGCTTTAATAAGTGCGATTACGCCCAAATTAGCGAAAACTGGCACTTTTTTGGTCTTCGGAAATGGATAAAAGTTCTTCGTGATGGTCCCAGGAGCAATTAGATGGGTCACAACCCTATTTTTGCAACTTTGAAAATTTTAGTGGGTAAGAGTTATGCCCCTTGATTAAGCGATTTCATCAAATATTGGGAAAACCGTCGCTTTTTTGGAATTTTTGGACCAACTTATGTCGTTCGAAATGATCTCAGCTACATTTTGATATGCCACAACCCTACTTTTGGTGACTTAGATGACTTGGAATTCTTGCGCGTTGAGGGTTACGGGGCTTTAATAAGTGCGATTACGCCCAAATTAGCGAAAACCGGCACTTTTTAGGTCTTCGGAAATGGATAAAAGTTCTTCGTGATGGTCCCAGGATCAATTAGATGGGTCACAACCCTATTTTTGCAACTTTGAAAATTTTAGTGGGTAAGAGTTATGCCCCTTGATTAAGCGATTTCATCAAATATTGGGAAAACCGTCGCTTTTTTGGAATTTTTGGACCAACTTATGTCGTTCGAAATGATCTCAGCTACATTTTGATATGCCACAACCCTACTTTTGGTGACTTAGATGACTTGGAATTCTTGCGCGTTGAGGGTTATGGGGCTTTAATAAGTGCGATTACGCCCAAATTAGCGAAAACCGGCACTTTTTTGGTCTTCGGAAATGGATAAAAGTTCTTCGTGATGGTCCCAGGAGCAATTAGATGGGTCACAACCCTATTTTTGCAACTTTGAAAATTTTAGTGGGTAAGAGTTATGCCCCTTGATTAAGCGATTTCATCAAATATTGGGAAAACCGTCGCTTTTTTGGAATTTTTGGACCAACTTATGTCGTTCGAAATGATCTCAGCTACATTTTGATATGCCACAACCCTACTTTTGGTGACTTAGATGACTTGGAATTCTTGCGCGTTGAGGGTTACGGGGCTTTAATAAGTGCGATTACGCCCAAATTAGCGAAAACCGGCACTATTTAGGTCTTCGGAAATGGATAAAAGTTCTTCGTGATGGTCCCAGGATCAATTAGATGGGTCACAACCCTATTTTTGCAACTTTGAAAATTTTAGTGGGTAAGAGTTATGCCCCTTGATTAAGCGATTTCATCAAATATTGGGAAAACCGTCGCTTTTTTGGAATTTTTGGACCAACTTATGTCGTTCGAAATGATCTCAGCTACATTTTGATATGCCACAACCCTACTTTTGGTGACTTAGATGACTTGGAATTCTTGCGCGTTGAGGGTTATGGGGCTTTAATAAGTGCGATTACGCCCAAATTAGCGAAAACCGGCACTTTTTTGGTCTTCGGAAATGGATAAAAGTTCTTCGTGATGGTCCCAGGAGCAATTAGATGGGTCACAACCCTATTTTTGCAACTTTGAAAATTTTAGTGGGTAAGAGTTATGCCCCTTGATTAAGCGATTTCATCAAATATTGGGAAAACCGTCGCTTTTTTGGAATTTTTGGACCAACTTATGTCGTTCGAAATGATCTCAGCTACATTTTGATATGCCACAACCCTACTTTTGGTGACTTAGATGACTTGGAATTCTTGCGCGTTGAGGGTTACGGGGCTTTAATAAGTGCGATTACGCCCAAATTAGCGAAAACCGGCACTTTTTAGGTCTTCGGAAATGGATAAAAGTTCTTCGTGATGGTCCCAGGATCAATTAGATGGGTCACAACCCTATTTTTGCAACTTTGAAAATTTTAGTGGGTAAGAGTTATGCCCCTTGATTAAGCGATTTCATCAAATATTGGGAAAACCGTCGCTTTTTTGGAATTTTTGGACCAACTTATGTCGTTCGAAATGATCTCAGCTACATTTTGATATGCCACAACCCTACTTTTGGTGACTTAATAGACTTGGAATTCTTGCGCGTTGAGGGTTACGGGGCTTTAATAAGTGCGATTACGCCCAAATTAGCGAAAACCGGCACTTTTTTGGTCTTCGGAAATGGATAAAAGTTCTTCGTGATGGTCCCAGGAGCAATTAGATGGGTCACAACCCTATTTTTGCAACTTTGAAAATTTTAGTGGGTAAGAGTTATGCCCCTTGATTAAGCGATTTCATCAAATATTGGGAAAACCGTCGCTTTTTTGGAATTTTTGGACCAACTTATGTCGTTCGAAATGATCTCAGCTACATTTTGATATGCCACAACCCTACTTTTGGTGACTTAGATGACTTGGAATTCTTGCGCGTTGAGGGTTACGGGGCTTTAATAAGTGCGATTACGCCCAAATTAGCGAAAACCGGCACTTTTTTGGTCTTCGGAAATGGATAAAAGTTCTTCGTGATGGTCCCAGGAGCAATTAGATGGGTCACAACCCTATTTTTGCAACTTTGAAAATTTTAGTGGGTAAGAGTTATGCCCCTTGATTAAGCGATTTCATCAAATATTGGGAAAACCGTCGCTTTTTTGGAATTTTTGGACCAACTTATGTCGTTCGAAATGATCTCAGCTACATTTTGATATGCCACAACCCTACTTTTGGTGACTTAGATGACTTGGAATTCTTGCGCGTTGAGGGTTACGGGGCTTTAATAAGTGCGATTACGCCCAAATTAGCGAAAACCCGGCACTTTTTTGGTCTTCGGAAATGGATAAAAGTTCTTCGTGATGGTCCCAGGAGCAATTAGATGGGTCACAACCCTATTTTTGCAACTTTGAAAATTTTAGTGGGTAAGAGTTATGGCCCTTGATTAAGCGATTTCATCAAATATTGGGAAAACCGTCGCTTTTTTGGAATTTATGGACCAACTTATGTCGTTCGAAATGATCTCAGCTACATTTTGATATGCCACAACCCTACTTTTGGTGACTTAGATGACTTGGAATTCTTGCGCGTTGAGGGTTACGGGGCTTTAATAAGTGCGATTACGCCCAAATTAGCGAAAACCGGCACTTTTTGGGTCTTCGGAAATGGATAAAAGTTCTTCGTGATGGTCCCAGGAGCAATTAGATGGGTCACAACCCTATTTTTGCAACTTTGAAAATTTTAGTGGGTAAGAGTTATGCCCCTTGATTAAGCGATTTCATCAAATATTGGGAAAACCGTCGCTTTTTTGGAATTTTTGGACCAACTTATGTCGTTCGAAATGATCTCAGCTACATTTTGATATGCCACAACCCTACTTTTGGTGACTTAGATGACTTGGAATTCTTGCGCGTTGAGGGTTACGGGGCTTTAATAAGTGCGATTACGCCCAAATTAGCGAAAACCGGCACTTTTTTGGTCTTCGGAAATGGATAAAAGTTCTTCGTGATGGTCCCAGGAGCAATTAGATGGGTCACAACCCTATTTTTGCAACTTTGAAAATTTTAGTGGGTAAGAGTTATGCCCCTTGATTAAGCGATTTCATCAAATATTGGGAAAACCGTCGCTTTTTTGGTTTTTTTGGACCAACTTATGTCGTTCGAAATGATCTCAGCTACATTTTGATATGCCACAACCCTACTTTTGGTGACTTAGATGACTTGGAATTCTTGCGCGTTGAGGGTTACGGGGCTTTAATAAGTGCGATTACGCCCAAATTAGCGAAAACCGGCACTTTTTGGGTCTTCGGAAATGGATAAAAGTTCTTCGTGATGGTCCCAGGAGCAATTAGATGGGTCACAACCCTATTTTTGCAACTTTGAAAATTTTAGTGGGTAAGAGTTATGCCCCTTGATTAAGCGATTTCATCATATATTGGGAAAACCGTCGCTTTTTTGGAATTTTTGGACCAACTTATGTCGTTCGAAATGATCTCAGCTACATTTTGATATGCCACAACCCATTTTTTTGTTGACTTAGATGACTTGGAATTCTTGCGCGTTGAGGGTTACGGGGCTTTAATAAGTGCGATTACGCCCAAATTAGCGAAAACCGGCACTTTTTTGGTCTTCGGAAATGGATAAAAGTTCTTCGTGATGGTCCCAGGAGCAATTAGATGGGTCACAACCCTATTTTTGCAACTTTGAAAATTTTAGTGGGTAAGAGTTATGCCCCTTGATTAAGCGATTTCATCAAATATTGGGAAAACCGTTGCTTTTTTGGAATTTTTGGACCAACTTATGTCGTTCGAAATGATCTCAGCTACATTTTGATATGCCACAACCCTACTTTTGGTGACTTAGATGACTTGGAATTCTTGCGCGTTGAGGGTTACGGGGCTTTAATAAGTGCGATTACGCCCAAATTAGCGAAAACCGGCACTTTTTTGGTCTTCGGAAATGGATAAAAGTTCTTCGTGATGGTCCCAGGAGCAATTAGATGGGTCACAACCCTATTTTTGCAACTTTGAAAATTTTAGTGGGTAAGAGTTATGCCCCTTGATTAAGCGATTTCATCAAATATTGGGAAAACCGTCGCTTTTTTTGAATTTTTGGACCAACTTATGTCGTTCGAAATGATCTCAGCTACATTTTGATATGCCACAACCCTACTTTTGGTGACTTAGATGACTTGGAATTCTTGCGCGTTGAGGGTTACGGGGCTTTAATAAGTGCGATTACGCCCAAATTAGCGAAAACCGGCACTTTTTGGGTCTTCGGAAATGGATAAAAGTTCTTCGTGATGGTCCCAGGAGCAATTAGATGGGTCACAACCCTATTTTTGCAACTTTGAAAATTTTAGTGGGTAAGAGTTATGCCCCTTGATTAAGCGATTTCATCAAATATTGGGAAAACCGTCGCTTTTTTGGAATTTTTGGACCAACTTATGTCGTTCGAAATGATCTCAGCTACATTTTGATATGCTACAACCCTACTTTTGGTGACTTAGATGACTTGGAATTCTTGCGCGTTGAGGGTTACGGGGCTTTAATAAGTGCGATTACGCCCAAATTAGCGAAAACCGGCACTTTTTTGGTCTTCGGAAATGGATAAAAGTTCTTCGTGATGGTCCCAGGAGCAATTAGATGGGTCACAACCCTATTTTTGCAACTTTGAAAATTTTAGTGGGTAAGAGTTATGCCCCTTGATTAAGCGATTTCATCAAATATTGGGAAAACCGTCGCTTTTTTGGAATTTTTGGACCAACTTATGTCGTTCGAAATGATCTCAGCTACATTTTGATATGCCACAACCCTACTTTTGGTGACTTAGATGACTTGGAATTCTTGCGCGTTGAGGGTTACGGGGCTTTAATAAGTGCGATTACGCCCAAATTAGCGAAAACCGGCACTTTTTTGGTCTTCGGAAATGGATAAAAGTTCTTCGTGATGGTCCCAGGAGCAATTAGATGGGTCACAACCCTATTTTTGCAACTTTGAAAATTTTAGTGGGTAAGAGTTATGCCCCTTGATTAAGCGATTTCATCAAATATTGGGAAAACCGTCGCTTTTTTGGAATTTTTGGACCAACTTATGTCGTTCGAAATGATCTCAGCTACATTTTGATATGCCACAACCCTACTTTTGGTGACTTAGATGACTTGGAATTCTTGCGCGTTGAGGGTTACGGGGCTTTAATAAGTGCGATTACGCCCAAATTAGCGAAAACCGGCACTTTTTTGGTCTTCGGAAATGGATAAAAGTTCTTCGTGATGGTCCCAGGAGCAATTAGATGGGTCACAACCCTATTTTTGCAACTTTGAAAATTTTAGTGGGTAAGAGTTATGCCCCTTGATTAAGCGATTTCATCAAATATTTGGAAAACCGTCGCTTTTTTGGAATTTTTGGACCAACTTATGTCGTTCGAAATGATCTCAGCTACATTTTGATATGCCACAACCCTACTTTTGGTGACTTAGATGACTTGGAATTCTTGCGCGTTGAGGGTTACGGGGCTTTAATAAGTGCGATTACGCCCAAATTAGCGAAAACTGGCACTTTTTTGGTCTTCGGAAATGGATAAAAGTTCTTCGTGATGGTCCCAGGAGCAATTAGATGGGTCACAACCCTATTTTTGCAACTTTGAAAATTTTAGTGGGTAAGAGTTATGCCCCTTGATTAAGCGATTTCATCAAATATTTGGAAAACCGTCGCTTTTTTGGAATTTTTGGACCAACTTATGTCGTTCGAAATGATCTCAGCTACATTTTGATATGCCACAACCCTACTTTTGGTGACTTAGATGACTTGGAATTCTTGCGCGTTGAGGGTTACGGGGCTTTAATAAGTGCGATTACGCCCAAATTAGCGAAAACTGGCACTTTTTTGGTCTTCGGAAATGGATAAAAGTTCTTCGTGATGGTCCCAGGAGCAATTAGATGGGTCACAACCCTATTTTTGCAACTTTGAAAATTTTAGTGGGTAAGAGTTATGCCCCTTGATTAAGCGATTTCATCAAATATTGGGAAAACCGTCGCTTTTTTGAATTTTTGGACCAACTTATGTCGTTCGAAATGATCTCAGCTACATTTTGATATGCCACAACCCTACTTTTGGTGACTTAGATGACTTGGAATTCTTGCGCGTTGAGGGTTACGGGGCTTTAATAAGTGCGATTACGCCCAAATTAGCGAAAACCGGCACTTTTTTGGTCTTCGGAAATGGATAAAAGTTCTTTGTGATGGTCCCAGGAGCAATTAGATGGGTCACAACCCTATTTTTGCAACTTTGAAAATTTTAGTGGGTAAGAGTTATGCCCCTTGATTAAGCGATTTCATCAAATATTGGGAAAACCGTCGCTTTTTTGGAATTTTTGGACCAACTTATGTCGTTCGAAATGATCTCAGCTACATTTTGATATACCACAACCCTACTTTTGGTGACTTTGATGACTTGGAATTCTTGCGCGTTGAGGGTTACGGGGCTTGAATAAGTGCGATTACGCCCAAATTAGCGAAAACCGGCACTTTTTTGGTCTTCGGAAATGGATAAAAGTTCTTCGTGATGGTCCCAGGAGCAATTAGATGGGTCACAACCCTATTTTTGCAACTTTGAAAATTTTAGTGGGTAAGAGTTATGCCCCTTGATTAAGCGATTTCATCAAATATTGGGAAAACCGTCGCTTTTTTGGAATTTTTGGACCAACTTATGTCGTTCGAAATGATCTCAGCTACATTTTGATATACCCCAACACTACTTTTGGTGACTTTGATGACTTGGAATTCTTGCGCGTTGAGGGTTACGGGGCTTTAATAAGTGCGATTACGCCCAAATTAGCGAAAACCGGCACTTTTTTGGTCTTCGGAAATGGATAAAAGTTCTTCGTGATGGTCCCAGGAGCAATTAGATGGGTCACAACCCTATTTTTGCAACTTTGAAAATTTTAGTGGGTAAGAGTTATGCCCCTTGATTAAGCGATTTCATCAAATATTGGGAAAACCGTCGCTTTTTTGGAATTTTTGGACCAACTTATGTCGTTCGAAATGATCTCAGCTACATTTTGATATACCACAACCCTACTTTTGGTGACTTTGATGACTTGGAATTCTTGCGCGTTGAGGGTTACGGTGCTTGAATAAGTGCGATTACGCCCAAATTAGCGAAAACCGGCACTTTTTTGGTCTTCGGAAATGGATAAAAGTTCTTCGTGATGGTCCCAGGAGCAATTAGATGGGTCACAACCCTACTTTTGGTGACTTTGAAAATTTTAGTGGGTAAGAGTTATGCCCCTTGATTAAGCGATTTCATCAAATATTGGGAAAACCGTCGCTTTTTTGGAATTTTTGGACCAACTTATGTCGTTCGAAATGATCTCAGCTACATTTTGATATACCACAACCCTACTTTTGGTGACTTTGATGACTTGGAATTCTTGCGCGTTGAGGGTTACGGGGTTTGAATAAGTGCGATTACGCCCAAATTAGCGAAAACCGGCACTTTTTTGGTCTTCGGAAATGGATAAAAGTTCTTCGTGATGGTCCCAGGAGCAATTAGATGGGTCACAACCCTATTTTTGCAACTTTGAAAATTTTAGTGGGTAAGAGTTATGCCCCTTGATTAAGCGATTTCATCAAATATTGGGAAAACCGTCGCTTTTTTGGAATTTTTGGACCAACTTATGTCGTTCGAAATGATCTCAGCTACATTTTGATATACCACAACCCTACTTTTGGTGACTTTGATGACTTGGAATTCTTGCGCGTTGAGGGTTACGGGGCTTTAATAAGTGCGATTACGCCCAAATTAGCGAAAACCGGCACTTTTTTGGTCTTCGGAAATGGATAAAAGTTCTTCGTGATGGTCCCAGGAGCAATTAGATGGGTCACAACCCTATTTTTGCAACTTTGAAAATTTTAGTGGGTAAGAGTTATGCCCCTTGATTAAGCGATTTCATCAAATATTGGGAAAACCGTCGCTTTTTTGGAATTTTTGGACCAACTTATGTCGTTCGAAATGATCTCAGCTACATTTTGATATACCCCAACACTACTTTTGGTGACTTTGATGACTTGGAATTCTTGCGCGTTGAGGGTTACGGGGCTTTAATAAGTGCGATTACGCCCAAATTAGCGAAAACCGGCACTTTTTTGGTCTTCGGAAATGGATAAAAGTTCTTCGTGATGGTCCCAGGAGCAATTAGATGGGTCACAACCCTATTTTTGCAACTTTGAAAATTTTAGTGGGTAAGAGTTATGCCCCTTGATTAAGCGATTTCATCAAATATTGGGAAAACCGTCGCTTTTTTGGAATTTTTGGACCAACTTATGTCGTTCGAAATGATCTCAGCTACATTTTGATATACCACAACCCTACTTTTGGTGACTTTGATGACTTGGAATTCTTGCGCGTTGAGGGTTACGGTGCTTGAATAAGTGCGATTACGCCCAAATTAGCGAAAACCGGCACTTTTTTGGTCTTCGGAAATGGATAAAAGTTCTTCGTGATGGTCCCAGGAGCAATTAGATGGGTCACAACCCTATTTTTGCGACTTTGAAAATTTTAGTGGGTAAGAGTTATGCCCCTTGATTAAGCGATTTCATCAAATATTGGGAAAACCGTCGCTTTTTTGGAATTTTTGGACCAACTTATGTCGTTCGAAATGATCTCAGCTACATTTTGATATACCACAACCCTACTTTTGGTGACTTTGATGACTTGGAATTCTTGCGCGTTGAGGGTTACGGGGTTTGAATAAGTGCGATTACGCCCAAATTAGCGAAAACCGGCACTTTTTTGGTCTTCGGAAATGGATAAAAGTTCTTCGTGATGGTCCCAGGAGCAATTAGATGGGTCACAACCCTATTTTTGCAACTTTGAAAATTTTAGTGGGTAAGAGTTATGCCCCTTGATTAAGCGATTTCATCAAATATTGGGAAAACCGTCGCTTTTTTGGAATTTTTGGACCAACTTATGTCGTTCGAAATGATCTCAGCTACATTTTGATATACCACAACCCTACTTTTGGTGACTTTGATGACTTGGAATTCTTGCGCGTTGAGGGTTACGGGGCTTTAATAAGTGCGATTACGCCCAAATTAGCGAAAACCGGCACTTTTTTGGTCTTCGGAAATGGATAAAAGTTCTTCGTGATGGTCCCAGGAGCAATTAGATGGGTCACAACCCTATTTTTGCAACTTTGAAAATTTTAGTGGGTAAGAGTTATGCCCCTTGATTAAGCGATTTCATCAAATATTGGGAAAACCGTCGCTTTTTTGAATTTTTGGACCAACTTATGTCGTTCGAAATGATCTCAGCTACATTTTGATATGCCACAACCCTACTTTTGGTGACTTAGATGACTTGGAATTCTTGCGCGTTGAGGGTTACGGGGCTTTAATAAGTGCGATTACGCCCAAATTAGCGAAAACCGGCACTTTTTTGGTCTTCGGAAATGGATAAAAGTTCTTTGTGATGGTCCCAGGAGCAATTAGATGGGTCACAACCCTATTTTTGCAACTTTGAAAATTTTAGTGGGTAAGAGTTATGCCCCTTGATTAAGCGATTTCATCAAATATTGGGAAAACCGTCGCTTTTTTGGAATTTTTGGACCAACTTATGTCGTTCGAAATGATCTCAGCTACATTTTGATATACCACAACCCTACTTTTGGTGACTTTGATGACTTGGAATTCTTGCGAGTTGAGGGTTACGGGGCTTGAATAAGTGCGATTACGCCCAAATTAGCGAAAACCGGCACTTTTTTGGTCTTCGGAAATGGATAAAAGTTCTTCGTGATGGTCCCAGGAGCAATTAGATGGGTCACAACCCTATTTTTGCAACTTTGAAAATTTTAGTGGGTAAGAGTTATGCCCCTTGATTAAGCGATTTCATCAAATATTGGGAAAACCGTCGCTTTTTTGGAATTTTTGGACCAACTTATGTCGTTCGAAATGATCTCATCTACATTTTGATATACCCCAACACTACTTTTGGTGACTTTGATGACTTGGAATTCTTGCGCGTTGAGGGTTACGGGGCTTTAATAAGTGCGATTACGCCCAAATTAGCGAAAACCGGCACTTTTTTGGTCTTCGGAAATGGATAAAAGTTCTTCGTGATGGTCCCAGGAGCAATTAGATGGGTCACAACCCTATTTTTGCAACTTTGAAAATTTTAGTGGGTAAGAGTTATGCCCCTTGATTAAGCGATTTCATCAAATATTGGGAAAACCGTCGCTTTTTTGGAATTTTTGGACCAACTTATGTCGTTCGAAATGATTTCATCTACATTTTGATATACCACAACCCTACTTTTGGTGACTTTGATGACTTGGAATTCTTGCGCGTTGAGGGTTACGGGGTTTGAATAAGTGCGATTACGCCCAAATTAGCGAAAACCGGCACTTTTTTGGTCTTCGGAAATGGATAAAAGTTCTTCGTGATGGTCCCAGGAGCAATTAGATGGGTCACAACCCTATTTTTGCAACTTTGAAAATTTTAGTGGGTAAGAGTTATGCCCCTTGATTAAGCGATTTCATCAAATATTGGGAAAACCGTCGCTTTTTTGGAATTTTTGGACCAACTTATGTCGTTCGAAATGATCTCAGCTACATTTTGATATACCACAACCCTACTTTTGGTGACTTTGATGACTTGGAATTCTTGCGCGTTGAGGGTTACGGGGCTTGAATAAGTGCGATTACGCCCAAATTAGCAAACGGCACTTTTTTGGTCTTCGGAAATGGATAAAAGTTCTTCGTGATGGTCCCAGGAGCAATTAGATGGGTCACAACCCTATTTTTGCAACTTTGAAAATTTTAGTGGGTAAGAGTTATGCCCCTTGATTAAGCGATTTCATCAAATATTGGGAAAACCGTCGCTTTTTTGGAATTTTTGGACCAACTTATGTCGTTCGAAATGATCTCAGCTACATTTTGATATACCACAACCCTACTTTTGGTGACTTTGATGACTTGGAATTCTTGCGCGTTGAGGGTTACGGGGCTTGAATAAGTGCGATTACGCCCAAATTAGCGAAAACCGGCACTTTTTTGGTCTTCGGAAATGGATAAAAGTTCTTCGTGATGGTCCCAGGAGCAATTAGATGGGTCACAACCCTATTTTTGCAACTTTGAAAATTTTAGTGGGTAAGAGTTATGCCCCTTGATTAAGCGATTTCATCAAATATTGGGAAAACCGTCGGTTTTTTTGAATTTTTGGACCAACTTATGTCGTTCGAAATGATCTCAGCTACATTTTGATATACCACAACCCTACTTTTGGTGACTTTGATGACTTGGAATTCTTGCGCGTTGAGGGTTACGGGGTTTGAATAAGTGCGATTACGCCCAAATTAGCGAAAACCGGCACTTTTTTGGTCTTCGGAAATGGATAAAAGTTCTTCGTGATGGTCCCAGGAGCAATTAGATGGGTCACAACCCTATTTTTGCAACTTTGAAAATTTTAGTGGGTAAGAGTTATGCCCCTTGATTAAGCGATTTCATCAAATATTGGGAAAACCGTCGCTTTTTTGGAATTTTTGGACCAACTTATGTCATTCGAAATGATCTCAGCTACATTTTGATATACCACAACCCTACTTTTGGTGACTTTGATGACTTGGAATTCTTGCGCGTTGAGGCTTACGGGGCTTGAATAAGTGCGATTACGCCCAAATTAGCGAAAACCGGCACTTTTTTGGTCTTCGGAAATGGATAAAAGTTCTTCGTGATGGTCCCAGGAGCAATTAGATGGGTCACAACCCTATTTTTGCAACTTTGAAAATTTTAGTGGGTAAGAGTTATGCCCCTTGATTAAGCGATTTCATCAAATATTGGGAAAACCGTCGCTTTTTTGGAATTTTTGGACCAACTTATGTCGTTCGAAATGATCTCAGCTACATTTTGATATACCACAACCCTACTTTTGGTGACTTTGATGACTTGGAATTCTTGCGCGTTGAGGGTTACGGGGCTTGAATAAGTGCGATTACGCCCAAATTAGCGAAAACCGGCACTTTTTTGGTCTTCGGAAATGGATAAAAGTTCTTCGTGATGGTCCCAGGAGCAATTAGATGGGTCACAACCCTATTTTTGCAACTTTGAAAATTTTAGTGGGTAAGAGTTATGCTCCTTGATTAAGCGATTTCATCAAATATTGGGAAAACCGTCGCTTTTTTGGAATTTTTGGACCAACTTATGTCGTTCGAAATGATCTCAGCTACATTTTGATATACCACAACCCTACTTTTGGTGACTTTGATGACTTGGAATTCTTGCGCGTTGAGGGTTACGGGGCTTGAATAAGTGCGATTACGCCCAAATTAGCGAAAACCGGCACTTTTTTGGTCTTCGGAAATGGATAAAAGTTCTTCGTGATGGTCCCAGGAGCAATTAGATGGGTCACAACCCTATTTTTGCAACTTTGAAAATTTTAGTGGGTAAGAGTTATGCCCCTTGATTAAGCGATTTCATCAAATATTGGGAAAACCGTCGCTTTTTTGGAATTTTTGGACCAACTTATGTCGTTCGAAATGATCTCAGCTACATTTTGATATACCACAACCCTACTTTTGGTGACTTTGATGACTTGGAATTCTTGCGCGTTGAGGGTTACGGGGCTTGAATAAGTGCGATTACGCCCAAATTAGCGAAAACCGGCACTTTTTTGGTCTTCGGAAATGGATAAAAGTTCTTCGTGATGGTCCCAGGAGCAATTAGATGGGTCACAACCCTATTTTTGCAACTTTGAAAATTTTAGTGGGTAAGAGTTATGCCCCTTGATTAAGCGATTTCATCAAATATTGGGAAAACCGTCGCTTTTTTGGAATTTTTGGACCAACTTATGTCGTTCGAAATGATCTCAGCTACATTTTGATATGCCACAACCCTACTTTTGGTGACTTAGATGACTTGGAATTCTTGCGCGTTGAGGGTTACGGGGCTTGAATAAGTGCGATTAAACCCAAATTAGCGAAAACCGGCACTTTTTTGGTCTTCGGAAATGGATAAAAGTTCTTCGTGATGGTCCCAGGAGCAATTAGATGGGTCACAACCCTATTTTTGCAACTTTGAAAATTTTAGTGGGTAAGAGTTATGCCCCTTGATTAAGCGATTTCATCAAATATTGGGAAAACCGTCGCTTTTTTGGAATTTTTGGACCAACTTATGTCGTTCGAAATGATTTCATCTACATTTTGATATACCACAACCCTACTTTTGGTGACTTTGATGACTTGGAATTCTTGCGCGTTGAGGGTTACGGGGTTTGAATAAGTGCGATTACGCCCAAATTAGCGAAAACCGGCACTTTTTTGGTCTTCGGAAATGGATAAAAGTTCTTCGTGATGGTCCCAGGAGCAATTAGATGGGTCACAACCCTATTTTTGCAACTTTGAAAATTTTAGCGGGTAAGAGTTATGCCCCTTGATTAAGCGATTTCATCAAATATTGGGAAAACCGTCGCTTTTTTGGAATTTTTGGACCAACTTATGTCGTTCGAAATGATCTCAGCTACATTTTGATATACCACAACCCTACTTTTGGTGACTTTGATGACTTGGAATTCTTGCGCGTTGAGGGTTACGGGGCTTGAATAAGTGCGATTACGCCCAAATTAGCGAAAACCGGCACTTTTTTGGTCTTCGGAAATGGATAAAAGTTCTTCGTGATGGTCCCAGGAGCAATTAGATGGGTCACAACCCTATTTTTGCAACTTTGAAAATTTTAGTGGGTAAGAGTTATGCCCCTTGATTAAGCGATTTCATCAAATATTGGGAAAACCGTCGCTTTTTTGGAATTTTTGGACCAACTTATGTCGTTCGAAATGATCTCAGCTACATTTTGATATACCACAACCCTACTTTTGGTGACTTTGATGACTTGGAATTCTTGCGCGTTGAGGGTTACGGGGCTTTAATAAGTGCGATTACGCCCAAATTAGCGAAAACCGGCACTTTTTTGGTCTTCGGAAATGGATAAAAGTTCTTCGTGATGGTCCCAGGAGCAATTAGATGGGTCACAACCCTATTTTTGCAACTTTGAAAATTTTAGTGGGTAAGAGTTATGCCCCTTGATTAAGCGATTTCATCAAATATTGGGAAAACCGTCGCTTTTTTGGAATTTTTGGACCAACTTATGTCGTTCGAAATGATCTCAGCTACATTTTGATATGCCACAACCCTACTTTTGGTGACTTAGATGACTTGGAATTCTTGCGCGTTGAGGGTTACGGGGCTTTAATAAGTGCGATTACGCCCAAATTAGCGAAAACCGGCACTTTTTTGGTCTTCGGAAATGGATAAAAGTTCTTCGTGATGGTCCCAGGAGCAATTAGATGGGTCACAACCCTATTTTTGCAACTTTGAAAATTTTAGTGGGTAAGAGTTATGCCCCTTGATTAAGCGATTTCATCAAATATTGGGAAAACCGTCGCTTTTTTGGAATTTTTGGACCAACTTATGTCGTTCGAAATGATCTCAGCTACATTTTGATATGCCACAACCCTACTTTTGGTGACTTAGATGACTTGGAATTCTTGCGCGTTGAGGGTTACGGGGCTTTAATAAGTGCGATTACGCCCAAATTAGCGAAAACCGGCACTTTTTTGGTCTTCGGAAATGGATAAAAGTTCTTCGTGATGGTCCCAGGAGCAATTAGATGGGTCACAACCCTATTTTTGCAACTTTGAAAATTTTAGTGGGTAAGAGTTATGCCCCTTGATTAAGCGATTTCATCAAATATTGGGAAAACCGTCGCGTTTTTGGAATTTTTGGACCAACTTATGTCGTTCGAAATGATCTCAGCTACATTTTGATATGCCACAACCCTACTTTTGGTGACTTAGATGACTTGGAATTCTTGCGCGTTGAGGGTTACGGGGCTTTAATAAGTGCGATTACGCCCAAATTAGCGAAAACCGGCACTTTTTTGGTCTTCGGAAATGGATAAAAGTTCTTCGTGATGGTCCCAGGAGCAATTAGATGGGTCACAACCCTATTTTTGCAACTTTGAAAATTTTAGTGGGTAAGAGTTATGCCCCTTGATTAAGCGATTTCATCAAATATTGGGAAAACCGTCGCTTTTTTGGAATTTTTGGACCAACTTATGTCGTTCGAAATGATCTCAGCTACATTTTGATATGCCACAACCCTACTTTTGGTGACTTAGATGACTTGGAATTCTTGCGCGTTGAGGGTTACGGGGCTTTAATAAGTGCGATTACGCCCAAATTAGCGAAAACCGGCAGTTTTTTGGTCTTCGGAAATGGATAAAAGTTCTTCGTGATGGTCCCAGGAGCAATTAGATGGGTCACAACCCTATTTTTGCAACTTTGAAAATTTTAGTGGGTAAGAGTTATGCCCCTTGATTAAGCGATTTCATCAAATATTGGGAAAACCGTCGCTTTTTTGGAATTTTTGGACCAACTTATGTCGTTCGAAATGATCTCAGCTACATTTTGATATGCCACAACCCTACTTTTGGTGACTTAGATGACTTGGAATTCTTGCGCGTTGAGGGTTACGGGGCTTTAATAAGTGCGATTACGCCCAAATTAGCGAAAACCGGCACTTTTTTGGTCTTCGGAAATGGATAAAAGTTCTTCGTGATGGTCCCAGGAGCAATTAGATGGGTCACAACCCTATTTTTGCAACTTTGAAAATTTTAGTGGGTAAGAGTTATGCCCCTTGATTAAGCGATTTCATCAAATATTGGGAAAACCGTCGCTATTTTGGAATTTTTGGACCAACTTATGTCGTTCGAAATGATCTCAGCTACATTTTGAAATGCCACAACCCTACTTTTGGTGACTTAGATGACTTGGAATTCTTGCGCGTTGAGGGTTACGGGGCTTTAATAAGTGCGATTACGCCCAAATTAGCGAAAACCGGCACTTTTTTGGTCTTCGGAAATGGATAAAAGTTCTTCGTGATGGTCCCAGGAGCAATTAGATGGGTCACAACCCTATTTTTTCAACTTTGAAAATTTTAGTGGGTAAGTAATTTTGCCCCTTGATTAAGCGATTTCATCAAATATTGGGAAAACCGTCGCTTTTTTGGAATTTTTGGACCAACTTATGTCGTTCGAAATGATCTCAGCTACATTTTGATATGCCACAACCCTACTTTTGGTGACTTAGATGACTTGGAATTCTTGCGCGTTGAGGGTTACGGGGCTTTAATAAGTGCGATTACGCCCAAATTAGCGAAAACCGGCACTTTTTTGGTCTTCGGAAATGGATAAAAGTTCTTCGTGATGGTCCCAGGAGCAATTAGATGGGTCACAACCCTATTTTTGCAACTTTGAAAATTTTAGTGGGTAAGAGTTATGCCCCTTGATTAAGCGATTTCATCAAATATTGGGAAAACCGTCGCTTTTTTGGAATTTTTGGACCAACCTATGTCGTTCGAAATGATCTCAGCTACATTTTGATATGCCACAACCCTACTTTTGGTGACTTAGATGACTTGGAATTCTTGCGCGTTGAGGGTTACGGGGCTTTAATAAGTGCGATTACGCCCAAATTAGCGAAAACCGGCACTTTTTTGGTCTTCGGAAATGGATAAAAGTTCTTCGTGATGGTCCCAGGAGCAATTAGATGGGTCACAACCCTATTTTTGCAACTTTGAAAATTTTAGTGGGTAAGAGTTATGCCCCTTGATTAAGCGATTTCATCAAATATTGGGAAAACCGTCGCTTTTTTGGAATTTTTGGACCAACTTATGTCGTTCGAAATGATCTCAGCTACATTTTGATATGCCACAACCCTACTTTTGGTGACTTAGATGACTTGGAATTCTTGCGCGTTGAGGGTTACGGGGCTTTAATAAGTGCTATTACGCCCAAATTAGCGAAAACCGGCACTTTTTTGGTCTTCGGAAATGGATAAAAGTTCTTCGTGATGGTCCCAGGAGCAATTAGATGGGTCACAACCCTATTTTTGCAACTTTGAAAATTTTAGTGGGTAAGAGTTATGCCCCTTGATTAAGCGATTTCATCAAATATTGGGAAAACCGTCGCTTTTTTGGAATTTTTGGACCAACTTATGTCGTTCGAAATGATCTCAGCTACATTTTGATATGCCACAACCCTACTTTTGGTGACTTAGATGACTTGGAATTCTTGCGCGTTGAGGGTTACGGGGCTTTAATAAGTGCGATTACGCCCAAATTAGCGAAAACCCGGCACTTTTTTGGTCTTCGGAAATGGATAAAAGTTCTTCGTGATGGTCCCAGGAGCAATTAGATGGGTCACAACCCTATTTTTTGCAACTTTGAAAATTTTAGTGGGTAAGAGTTATGCCCCTTGATTAAGCGATTTCATCAAATATTGGGAAAAACCGTCGCTTTTTTGGAATTTTTTGGACCAACCTATGTCGTTCGAAATGATCTCAGCTACATTTTGATATGCCACAACCCTACTTTTGGTGACTTAGATGACTTGGAATTCTTGCGCGTTGAGGGTTACGGGGCTTTAATAAGTGCGATTACGCCCAAATTAGCGAAAACCGGCACTTTTTTGGTCTTCGGAAATGGATAAAAGTTCTTCGTGATGGTCCCAGGAGCAATTAGATGGGTCACAACCCTATTTTTGCAACTTTGAAAATTTTAGTGGGTAAGAGTTATGCCCCTTGATTAAGCGATTTCATCAAATATTGGGAAAACCGTCGCTTTTTTGGAATTTTTGGACCAACTTATGTCGTTCGAAATGATCTCAGCTACATTTTGATATGCCACAACCCTACTTTTGGTGACTTAGATGACTTGGAATTCTTGCGCGTTGAGGGTTACGGGGCTTTAATAAGTGCGATTACGCCCAAATTAGCGAAAACCGGCACTTTTTTTGGTCTTCGGAAATGGATAAAAGTTCTTCGTGATGGTCCCAGGAGCAATTAGATTGGGTCACATACCCTATTTTTGCAACTTTGAAAATTTTAGTGGGTAAGAGTTATGCCCCTTGCTTAAGCGATTTCATCAAATATTGGGAAAACCGTCGCTTTTTTGGAATTTTTTGGACCAACTTATGTCGTTCGAAATGATCTCAGCTACATTTTGATATGCCACAACCCTACTTTTGGTGACTTAGATGACTTGGAATTCTTGCGCGTTGAGGGTTACGGGGCTTTAATAAGTGCGATTACGCCCAAATTAGCGAAAACCGGCACTTTTTTGGTCTTCGGAAATGGATAAAAGTTCTTCGTGATGGTCCCAGGAGCAATTAGATGGGTCACAACCCTATTTTTGCAACTTTGAAAATTTTAGTGGGTAAGAGTTATGCCCCTTGATTAAGCGATTTCATCAAATATTGGGAAAACCGTCGCTTTTTTGGAATTTTTGGACCAACTTATGTCGTTCGAAATGATCTCAGCTACATTTTGATATGCCACAACCCTACTTTTGGTGACTTAGATGACTTGGAATTCTTGCGCGTTGAGGGTTACGGGGCTTTAATAAGTGCGATTACGCCCAAATTAGCGAAAACCCGGCACTTTTTTGGTCTTCGGAAATGGATAAAAGTTCTTCGTGATGGTCCCAGGAGCAATTAGATGGGTCACAACCCTATTTTTGCAACTTTGAAAATTTTAGTGGGTAAGAGTTATGCCCCTTGATTAAGCGATTTCATCAAATATTGGAAAAACCGTCGCTTTTTTGGAATTTTTGGACCAACTTATGTCGTTCGAAATGATCTCAGCTACATTTTGATATGCCACAAACCCTACTTTTGGTGACTTAGATGACTTGGAATTCTTGCGCGTTGAGGGTTACGGGGCTTTAATAAGTGCGATTACGCCCAAATTAGCGAAAACCGGCACTTTTTTTGGTCTTCGGAAATGGATAAAAGTTCTTCGTGATGGTCCCCAGGAGCAATTAGATGGGTCACAACCCTATTTTTGCAACTTTGAAAATTTTAGTGGGTAAGAGTTATGCCCCTTGATTAAGCGATTTCATCAAATATTGGGAAAACCGTCGCTTTTTTTGGAATTTTTGGACCAACTTATGTCGTTCGAAATGATCTCAGCTACATTTTGATATGCCACAACCCTACTTTTGGTGACTTAGATGACTTGGAATTCTTGCGCGTTGAGGGTTACGGGGCTTTAATAAGTGCGATTACGCCCAAATTAGCGAAAACCGGCACTTTTTTGGTCTTCGGAAATGGATAAAAGTTCTTGGTGATGGTCCCAGGAGCAATTAGATGGGTCACAACCCTATTTTTGCAACTTTGAAAATTTTAGTGGGTAAGAGTTATGCCCCTTGATTAAGCGATTTCATCAAATATTGGGAAAACCGTCGCTTTTTTGGAATTTTTGGACCAACTTATGTCGTTCGAAATGATCTCAGCTACATTTTGATATGCCACAACCCTACTTTTGGTGACTTAGATGACTTGGAATTCTTGCGCGTTGAGGGTTACGGGGCTTTAATAAGTGCGATTACGCCCAAATTAGCGAAAACCGGCACTTTTTTGGTCTTCGGAAATGGATAAAAGTTCTTCGTGATGGTCCCAGGAGCAATTAGATGGGTCACAAACCCTATTTTTGCAACTTTGAAAATTTTAGTGGGTAAGAGTTATGCCCCTTGATTAAGCGATTTCATCAAATATTGGGAAAACCGTCGCTTTTTTGGAATTTTTGGACCAACCTATGTCGTTCGAAAATGATCTCAGCTACATTTTGATATGCCACAACCCTACTTTTGGTGACTTAGATGACTTGGAATTCTTGCGCGTTGAGGGTTACGGGGCTTTAATAAGTGCGATTACGCCCAAATTAGCGAAAACCGGCACTTTTTTGGTCTTCGGAAATGGATAAAAGTTCTTCGTGATGGTCCCAGGAGCAATTAGATGGGTCACAACCCTATTTTTGCAACTTTGAAAATTTTAGTGGGTAAGAGTTATGCCCCTTGATTAAGCGATTTCATCAAATATTGGGAAAACCGTCGCTTTTTTTGGAATTTTTGGACCAACTTATGTCGTTCGAAAATGATCTCAGCTACATTTTGATATGGCACAACCCTACTTTTGGTGACTTAGATGACTTGGAATTCTTGCGCGTTGAGGGGTTACGGGGCTTGAATAAGTGCGATTACGCCCAAATTAGCGAAAACCGGCACTTTTTTGGTCTTCGGAAATGGATAAAAGTTCTTCGTGATGGTCCCAGGAGCAATTAGATGGGTCACAACCCTATTTTTGCAACTTTGAAAATTTTAGTGGGTAAGAGTTATGCCCCTTGATTAAGCGATTTCATCAAATATTGGGAAAACCGTCGCTTTTTTGGAATTTTTGGACCAACTTATGTCGTTCGAAATGATCTCAGCTACATTTTGATATGCCACAACCCTACTTTTGGTGACTTAGATGACTTGGAATTCTTGCGCGTTGAGGGTTACGGGGCTTTAATAAGTGCGATTACGCCCAAATTAGCGAAAACCGGCACTTTTTTGGTCTTCGGAAATGGATAAAAGTTCTTCGTGATGGTCCCAGGAGCAATTAGATGGGTCACAACCCTATTTTTGCAACTTTGAAAATTTTAGTGGGTAAGAGTTATGCCCCTTGATTAAGCGATTTCATCAAATATTGGGAAAACCGTCGGTTTTTTGGAATTTTTGGACCAACTTATGTCGTTGAGAAATGATCTCAGCTACATTTTGATATGCCACAACCCTACTTTTGGTGACTTAGATGACTTGGAATTCTTGCGCGTTGAGGGTTACGGGGCTTTAATAAGTGCGATTACGCCCAAATTAGCGAAAACCGGCACTTTTTTGGTCTTCGGAAATGGATAAAAGTTCTTCGTGATGGTCCCAGGAGCAATTAGATGGGTCACAACCCTATTTTTGCAACTTTGAAAATTTTAGTGGGTAAGAGTTATGCCCCTTGATTAAGCGATTTCATCAAATATTGGGAAAACCGTCGCTTTTTTGGAATTTTTGGACCAACTTATGTCGTTCGAAATGATCTCAGCTACATTTTGATATGCCACAACCCTACTTTTGGTGACTTAGATGACTTGGAATTCTTGCGCGTTGAGGGTTACGGGGCTTTCATAAGTGCGATTACGCCCAAATTAGCGAAAACCGGCACTTTTTTGGTCTTCGGAAATGGATAAAAGTTCTTCGTGATGGTCCCAGGAGCAATTAGATGGGTCACAACCCTATTTTTGCAACTTTGAAAATTTTAGTGGGTAAGAGTTATGCCCCTTGATTAAGCGATTTCATCAATATTGGGAAAACCGTCGCTTTTTTGGAATTTTTGGACCAACTTATGTCGTTCGAAATGATCTCAGCTACATTTTGATATGCCACAACCCTACTTTTGGTGACTTAGATGACTTGGAATTCTTGCGCGTTGAGGGTTACGGGGCTTTAATAAGTGCGATTACGCCCAAATTAGCGAAAACCGGCACTTTTTTGGTCTTCGGAAATGGATAAAAGTTCTTCGTGATGGTCCCAGGAGCAATTAGATGGGTCACAACCCTATTTTTGCAACTTTGAAAATTTTAGTGGGTAAGAGTTATGCCCCTTGATTAAGCGATTTCATCAAATATTGGGAAAACCGTCGCTTTTTTGGAATTTTTGGACCAACTAATGTCGTTCGAAATGATCTCAGCTACATTTTGATATGCCACAACCCTACTTTTGGTGACTTAGATGACTTGGAATTCTTGCGCGTTGAGGGTTACGGGGCTTTAATAAGTGCGATTACGCCCAAATTAGCGAAAACCGGCACTTTTTTGGTCTTCGGAAATGGATAAAAGTTCTTCGTGATGGTCCCCAGGAGCAATTAGATGGGTCACAACCCTATTTTTGCAACTTTGAAAATTTTAGTGGGTAAGAGTTATGCCCCTTGATTAAGCGATTTCATCAAATATTGGGAAAACCGTCGGTTTTTTTGGAATTTTTGGACCAACTTATGTCGTTCGAAATGATCTCAGCTACATTTTGATATGCCACAACCCTACTTTTGGTGACTTAGATGACTTGGAATTCTTGCGCGTTGAGGGTTACGAGGCTTTAATAAGTGCGATTACGCCCAAATTAGCGAAAACCGGCACTTTTTTGGTCTTCGGAAATGGATAAAAGTTCTTCGTGATGGTCCCAGGAGCAATTAGATGGTCACAACCCTATTTTTGCAACTTTGAAAATTTTAGTGGGTAAGAGTTATGCCCCTTGATTAAGCGATTTCATCAAATATTGGAAAACCGTCGCTTTTTTTGGAATTTTTGGACCAACTTATGTCGTTCGAAATGATCTCAGCTACATTTTGATATGCCACAACCCTACTTTTGGTGACTTAGATGACTTGGAATTCTTGCGCGTTGAGGGTTACGGGGCTTTCATAAGTGCGATTACGCCCAAATTAGCGAAAACCGGCACTTTTTTGGTCTTCGGAAATGGATAAAAGTTCTTCGTGATGGTCCCAGGAGCAATTAGATGGGTCACAACCCTATTTTTGCAACTTTGAAAATTTTAGTGGGTAAGAGTTATGCCCCTTGATTAAGCGATTTCATCAAATATTGGGAAAACCGTCGCTTTTTTGGAATTTTTGGACCAACTTATGTCGTTCGAAATGATCTCAGCTACATTTTGATATGCCACAACCCTACTTTTGGTGACTTAGATGACTTGGAATTCTTGCGCGTTGAGGGTTACGGGGCTTTAATAAGTGCGATTACGCCCAAATTAGCGAAAACCGGCACTTTTTTGGTCTTCGGAAATGGATAAAAGTTCTTCGTGATGGTCCCAGGAGCAATTAGATGGGTCACAACCCTATTTTTGCAACTTTGAAAATTTTAGTGGGTAAGAGTTATGCCCCTTGATTAAGCGATTTCATCAAATATTGGGAAAACCGTCGCTTTTTTGGAATTTTTGGACCAACTTATGTCGTTCGAAATGATCTCAGCTACATTTTGATATGGCACAACCCTACTTTTGGTGACTTAGATGACTTGGAATTCTTGCGCGTTGAGGGTTACGGGGCTTGAATAAGTGCGATTACGCCCAAATTAGCGAAAACCGGCACTTTTTTGGTCTTCGGAAATGGATAAAAGTTCTTCGTGATGGTCCCAGGAGCAATTAGATGGGTCACAACCCTATTTTTGCAACTTTGAAAATTTTAGTGGGTAAGAGTTATGCCCCTTGATTAAGCGATTTCATCAAATATTGGGAAAACCGTTGCTTTTTTGGAATTTTTGGACCAACTTATGTCGTTCGAAATGATCTCAGCTACATTTTGATATGCCACAACCCTACTTTTGGTGACTTAGATGACTTGGAATTCTTGCGCGTTGAGGGTTACGGGGCTTTAATAAGTGCGATTACGCCCAAATTAGCGAAAACCGGCACTTTTTTGGTCTTCGGAAATGGATAAAAGTTCTTCGTGATGGTCCCAGGAGCAATTAGATGGGTCACAACCCTATTTTTGCAACTTTGAAAATTTTAGTGGGTAAGAGTTATGCCCCTTGATTAAGCGATTTCATCAAATATTGGGAAAACCGTCGCTTTTTTGGAATTTTTGGACCAACTTATGTCGTTCGAAATGATCTCAGCTACATTTTGATATGCCACAAACCCTACTTTTGGTGACTTAGATGACTTGGAATTCTTGCGCGTTTAGGGTTACGGGGCTTTAATAAGTGCGATTACGCCCAAATTAGCGAAAACCGGCACTTTTTTGGTCTTCGGAAATGGATAAAAGTTCTTCGTGATGGTCCAAGCAGCAATTAGATGGGTCACAACCCTATTTTTGCAACTTTGAAAATTTTAGTGGGTAAGAGTTATGCCCCTTGATTAAGCGATTTCATCAAATATTGGGAAAACCGTCGCTTTTTTGGAATTTTTGGACCAACTAATGTCGTTCGAAATGATCTCAGCTACATTTTGATATGCCACAACCCTACTTTTGGTGACTTAGATGACTTGGAATTCTTGCGCGTTGAGGGTTACGGGGCTTTAATAAGTGCGATTACGCCCAAATTAGCGAAAACCGACACTTTTTTGGTCTTCGGAAATGGATAAAAGTTCTTCGTGATGGTCCCAGGAGCAATTAGATGGGTCACAACCCTATTTTTGCAACTTTGAAAATTTTAGTGGGTAAGAGTTATGCCCCTTGATTAAGCGATTTCATCAAATATTGGGAAAACCGTCGCTTTTTTGGAATTTTTGGACCAACTTATGTCGTTCGAAATGATCTCAGCTACATATTGATATGCCACAACCCTACTTTTGGTGACTTAGATGACTTGGAATTCTTGCGCGTTGAGGGTTACGGGGCTTTAATAAGTGCGATTACGCCCAAATTAGCGAAAACCGGCACTTTTTTGGTCTTCGGAAATGGATAAAAGTTCTTCGTGATGGTCCCCAGGAGCAATTAGATGGGTCACAACCCTATTTTTGCAACTTTGAAAATTTTAGTGGGTAAGAGTTATGCCCCTTGATTAAGCGATTTCATCAAATATTGGGAAAACCGTCGGTTTTTTGGAATTTTGGACCAACTTATGTCGTTCGAAATGATCTCAGCTACATTTTGATATGCCACAACCCTACTTTTGGTGACTTAGATGACTTGGAATTCTTGCGCGTTGAGGGTTACGGGGCTTTAATAAGTGCGATTACGCCCAAATTAGCGAAAACCGGCACTTTTTTGGTCTTCGGAAATGGATAAAAGTTCTTCGTGATGGTCCCAGGAGCAATTAGATGGGTCACAACCCTATTTTTGCAACTTTGAAAATTTTAGTGGGTAAGAGTTATGCCCCTTGATTAAGCGATTTCATCAAATATTGGGAAAACCGTCGCTTTTTTGGAATTTTTGGACCAACTTATGTCGTTCGAAATGATCTCAGCTACATTTTGATATGCCACAACCCTACTTTTGGTGACTTAGATGACTTGGAATTCTTGCGCGTTGAGGGGTACGGGGCTTTAATAAGTGCGATTACGCCCAAATTAGCGAAAACCGGCACTTTTTTGGTGTTCGGAAATGGATAAAAGTTCTTCGTGATGGTCCCAGGAGCAATTAGATGGGTCACAACCCTATTTTTGCAACTTTGAAAATTTTAGTGGGTAAGAGTTATGCCCCTTGATTAAGCGATTTCATCAAATATTGGGAAAACCGTCGCTTTTTTGGATTTTTGGACCAACTTATGTCGTTCGAAATGATCTCAGCTACATTTTGATATGCCCACAACCCTACTTTTGGTGACTTAGATGACTTGGAATTCTTGCGCGTTGAGGGTTACGGGGCTTTAATAAGTGCGATTACGCCCAAATTAGCGAAAACCCGGCACTTTTTTGGTCTTCGGAAATGGATAAAAGTTCTTCGTGATGGTCCCAGGAGCAATTAGATGGGTCACAACCCTATTTTTGCAACTTTGAAAATTTTAGTGGGTAAGAGTTATGCCCCTTGATTAAGCGATTTCATCAAATATTGGGAAAACCGTCGCTTTTTTGGAATTTTTGGACCAACTTATGTCGTTCGAAATGATCTCAGCTACATTTTGATATGCCACAACCCTACTTTTGGTGACTTAGATGACTTGGAATTCTTGCGCGTTGAGGGTTACGGGGCTTTAATAAGTGCGATTACGCCCAAATTAGCGAAAACCGGCACTTTTTTGGTCTTCGGAAATGGATAAAAGTTCTTCGTGATGGTCCCAGGAGCAATTAGATGGGTCACAACCCTATTTTTGCAACTTTGAAAATGTTAGTGGGTAAGAGTTATGCCCCTTGATTAAGCGATTTCATCAAATATTGGGAAAACCGTCGCTTTTTTGGAATTTTTGGACCAACTTATGTCGTTCGAAATGATCTCAGCTACATTTTGATATGCCACAACCCCTACTTTTGGTGACTTAGATGACTTGGAATTCTTGCGCGTTGAGGGTTACGGGGCTTTAATAAGTGCGATTACGCCCAAATTAGCGAAAACCGGCACTTTTTTGGTCTTCGGAAATGGATAAAAGTTCTTCGTGATGGTCCCAGGAGCAATTAGATGGGTCACAACCCTATTTTTGCAACTTTAAATTTTAGTGGGTAAGAGTTATGCCCCTTGATTAAGCGATTTCATCAAATATTGGGAAAACCGTCGCTTTTTTGGAATTTTTGGACCAACTTATGTCGTTCGAAATGATCTCAGCTACATTTTGATATGCCACAACCCTACTTTTGGTGACTTAGATGACTTGGAATTCTTGCGCGTTGAGGGTTACGGGGCTTTAATAAGTGCGATTACGCCCAAATTAGCGAAAACCGGCACTTTTTTGGTCTTCGGAAATGGATAAAAGTTCTTCGTGATGGTCCCAGGAGCAATTAGATGGGTCACAACCCTATTTTTGCAACTTTGAAAATTTTAGTGGGTAAGAGTTATGCCCCTTGATTAAGCGATTTCATCAAATATTGGGAAAACCGTCGCTTTTTTGGAATTTTTGGACCAACTTATGTCGTTCGAAATGATCTCAGCTACATTTTGATATGCCACAACCCTACTTTTGGTGACTTAGATGACTTGGAATTCTTGCGCGTTTAGGGTTACGGGGCTTTCATAAGTGCGATTACGCCCAAATTAGCGAAAACCGGCACTTTTTTGGTCTTCGGAAATGGATAAAAGTTCTTCGTGATGGTCCCAGGAGCAATTAGATGGGTCACAACCCTATTTTTGCAACTTTGAAAATTTTAGTGGGTAAGAGTTATGCCCCTTGATTAAGCGATTTCATCAAATATTGGGAAAACCGTCGCTTTTTTGGAATTTTTGGACCAACTTATGTCGTTCGAAATGATCTCAGCTACATTTTGATATGCCACAACCCTACTTTTGGTGACTTAGATGACTTGGAATTCTTGCGCGTTGAGGGTTACGGGGCTTTAATAAGTGCGATTACGCCCAAATTAGCGAAAACCGACACTTTTTTGGTCTTCGGAAATGGATAAAAGTTCTTCGTGATGGTCCCAGGAGCAATTAGATGGGTCACAACCCTATTTTTGCAACTTTGAAAATTTTAGTGGGTAAGAGTTATGCCCCTTGATTAAGCGATTTCATCAAATATTGGGAAAACCGTCGCTTTTTTGGAATTTTTGGACCAACTTATGTCGTTCGAAATGATCTCAGCTACATTTTGATATGCCACAACCCTACTTTTGGTGACTTAGATGACTTGGAATTCTTGCGCGTTGAGGGTTACGGGGCTTTAATAAGTGCGATTACGCCCAAATTAGCGAAAACCGGCACTTTTTTGGTCTTCGGAAATGGATAAAAGTTCTTCGTGTGATGGTCCCAGGAGCAATTAGATGGGTCACAACCCTATTTTTGCAACTTTGAAAATTTTAGTGGGTAAGAGTTATGCCCCTTGATTAAGCGATTTCATCAAATATTGGGGAAAACCGTCGCTTTTTTGGAATTTTTGGACCAACTTATGTCGTTCGAAATGATCTCAGCTACATTTTGATATGCCACAACCCTACTTTTGGTGACTTAGATGACTTGGAATTCTTGCGCGTTGAGGGTTACGGGGCTTTAATAAGTGCGATTACGCCCAAATTAGCGAAAACCGGCACTTTTTTGGTCTTCAGAAATGGATAAAAGTTCTTCGTGATGGTCCCAGGAGCAATTAGATGGGTCACAACCCTATTTTTGCAACTTTGAAAATTTTAGTGGGTAAGAGTTATGCCCCTTGATTAAGCGATTTCATCAAATATTGGGGAAAACCGTCGCTTTTTTGGAATTTTTGGACCAACTTATGTCGTTCGAAATGATCTCAGCTACATTTTGATATGCCACAACCCTACTTTTGGTGACTTAGATGACTTGGAATTCTTGCGCGTTGAGGGTTACGGGGCTTTAATAAGTGCGATTACGCCCAAATTAGCGAAAACCGGCACTTTTTTGGTCTTCGGAAATGGATAAAAGTTCTTCGTGATGGTCCCAGGAGCAATTAGATGGGTCACAACCCTATTTTTGCAACTTTGAAAATTTTAGTGGGTAAGAGTTATGCCCCTTGATTAAGCGATTTCATCAAATATTGGGAAAACCGTCGCTTTTTTGGAATTTTTGGACCAACTTATGTCGTTCGAAATGATCTCAGCTACATTTTGATATGCCACAACCCTACTTTTGGTGACTTAGATGACTTGGAATTCTTGCGCGTTGAGGGTTACGGGGCTTTAATAAGTGCGATTACGCCCAAATTAGCAAAAACCGGCACTTTTTTGGTCTTCGGAAATGGATAAAAGTTCTTCGTGATGGTCCCAGGAGCAATTAGATGGGTCACAACCCTATTTTTGCAACTTTGAAAATTTTAGTGGGTAAGAGTTATGCCCCTTGATTAAGCGATTTCATCAAATATTGGGAAAACCGTCGCTTTTTTGGAATTTTTGGACCAACTTATGTCGTTCGAAATGATCTCAGCTACATTTTGATATGCCACAACCCTACTTTTGGTGACTTAGATGACTTGGAATTCTTGCGCGTTGAGGGTTACGGGGCTTTAATAAGTGCGATTACGACCAAATTATCGAAAACCGGCACTTTTTTGGTCTTCGGAAATGGATAAAAGTTCTTCGTGATGGTCCCAGGAGCAATTAGATGGGTCACAACCCTATTTTTGCAACTTTGAAAATTTTAGTGGGTAAGAGTTATGCCCCTTGATTAAGCGATTTCATCAAATATTGGGAAAACCGTCGCTTTTTTGGAATTTTTGGACCAACTTATGTCGTTCGAAATGATCTCAGCTACATTTTGATATGCCACAACCCTACTTTTGGTGACTTAGATGACTTTGAATTCTTGCGCGTTGAGGGTTACGGGGCTTTAATAAGTGCGATTACGCCCAAATTAGCGAAAACCGGCACTTTTTTGGTCTTCGGAAATGGATAAAAGTTCTTCGTGATGGTCCCAGGAGCAATTAGATGGGTCACAACCCTATTTTTGCAACTTTGAAAATTTTAGTGGGTAAGAGTTATGCCCCTTGATTAAGCGATTTCATCAAATATTGGGAAAACCGTCGCTTTTTTGGAATTTTTGGACCAACTTATGTCGTTCGAAATGATCTCAGCTACATTTTGATATGCCACAACCCTACTTTTGGTGACTTAGATGACTTGGAATTCTTGCGCGTTGAGGGTTACGGGGCTTTAATAAGTGCGATTACGCCCAAATTAGCGAAAACCGGCACTTTTTTGGTCTTCGGAAATGGATAAAAGTTCTTCGTGATGGTCCCAGGAGCAATTAGATGGGTCACAACCCTATTTTTGCAACTTTGAAAATTTTAGTGGGTAAGAGTTATGCCCCTTGATTAAGCGATTTCATCAAATATTGGGAAAACCGTCGCTTTTTTGGAATTTTTGGACCAACTTATGTCGTTCGAAATGATCTCAGCTACATTTTGATATGCCACAACCCTACTTTTGGTGACTTAGATGACTTTGAATTCTTGCGCGTTGAGGGTTACGGGGCTTTAATAAGTGCGATTACGCCCAAATTAGCGAAAACCGGCACTTTTTTGGTCTTCGGAAATGGATAAAAGTTCTTCGTGATGGTCCCAGGAGCAATTAGATGGGTCACAACCCTATTTTTGCAACTTTGAAAATTTTAGTGGGTAAGAGTTATGCCCCTTGATTAAGCGATTTCATCAAATATTGGGAAAACCGTCGCTTTTTTGGAATTTTTGGACCAACTTATGTCGTTCGAAATGATCTCAGCTACATTTTGATATGCCACAACCCTACTTTTGGTGACTTAGATGACTTGGAATTCTTGCGCGTTGAGGGTTACGGGGCTTTAATAAGTGCGATTACGCCCAAATTAGCGAAAACCGGCACTTTTTTGGTCTTCGGAAATGGATAAAAGTTCTTCGTGATGGTCCCAGGAGCAATTAGATGGGTCACAACCCTATTTTTGCAACTTTGAAAATTTTAGTGGGTAAGAGTTATGCCCCTTGATTAAGCGATTTCATCAAATATTGGGAAAACCGTCGCTTTTTTGGAATTTTTGGACCAACTTATGTCGTTCGAAATGATCTCAGCTACATTTTGATATGCCACAACCCTACTTTTGGTGACTTAGATGACTTGGAATTCTTGCGCGTTGAGGGTTACGGGGCTTTAATAAGTGCGATTACGCCCAAATTAGCGAAAACCGGCACTTTTTTGGTCTTCGGAAATGGATAAAAGTTCTTCGTGATGGTCCCAGGAGCAATTAGATGGGTCACAACCCTATTTTTGCAACTTTGAAAATTTTAGTGGGTAAGAGTTATGCCCCTTGATTAAGCGATTTCATCAAATATTGGGAAAACCGTCGCTTTTTTGGAATTTTTGGACCAACTTATGTCGTTCGAAATGATCTCAGCTACATTTTGATATGCCACAACCCTACTTTTGGTGACTTAGATGACTTGGAATTCTTGCGCGTTGAGGGTTACGGGGCTTTAATAAGTGCGATTACGCCCAAATTAGCGAAAACCGGCACTTTTTTGGTCTTCGGAAATGGATAAAAGTTCTTCGTGATGGTCCCAGGAGCAATTAGATGGGTCACAACCCTATTTTTGCAACTTTGAAAATTTTAGTGGGTAAGAGTTATGCCCCTTGATTAAGCGATTTCATCAAATATTGGGAAAACCGTTGCTTTTTTGGAATTTTTGGACCAACTTATGTCGTTCGAAATGATCTCAGCTACATTTTGATATGCCACAACCCTACTTTTGGTGACTTAGATGACTTGGAATTCTTGCGCGTTGAGGGTTACGGGGCTTTAATAAGTGCGATTACGCCCAAATTAGCAAAAACCGGCACTTTTTTGGTCTTCGGAAATGGATAAAAGTTCTTCGTGATGGTCCCAGGAGCAATTAGATGGGTCACAACCCTATTTTTGCAACTTTGAAAATTTTAGTGGGTAAGAGTTATGCCCCTTGATTAAGCGATTTCATCAAATATTGGGAAAACCGTCGCTTTTTTTGAATTTTTGGACCAACTTATGTCGTTCGAAATGATCTCAGCTACATTTTGATATGCCACAACCCTACTTTTGGTGACTTAGATGACTTGGAATTCTTGCGCGTTGAGGGTTACGGGGCTTTAATAAGTGCGATTACGCCCAAATTAGCGAAAACCGGCTCTTTTTTGGTCTTCGGAAATGGATAAAAGTTCTTCGTGATGGTCCCAGGAGCAATTAGATGGGTCACAACCCTATTTTTGCAACTTTGAAAATTTTAGTGGGTAAGAGTTATGCCCCTTGATTAAGCGATTTCATCAAATATTGGGAAAACCGTCGCTTTTTTGGAATTTTTGGACCAACTTATGTCGTTCGAAATGATCTCAGCTACATTTTGATATGCCACAACCTTACTTTTGGTGACTTAGATGACTTGGAATTCTTGCGCGTTGAGGGTTACAGGGCTTTAATAAGTGCGATTACGCCCAAATTAGCGAAAACCGGCACTTTTTTGGTCTTCGGAAATGGATAAAAGTTCTTCGTGATGGTCCCAGGAGCAATTAGATGGGTCACAACCCTATTTTTGCAACTTTGAAAATTTTAGTGGGTAAGAGTTATGCCCCTTGATTAAGCGATTTCATCAAATATTGGGAAAACCGTCGCTTTTTTGGAATTTTTGGACCAACTTATGTCGTTCGAAATGATCTCAGCTACATTTTGATATGCCACAACCCTACTTTTGGTGACTTAGATGACTTGGAATTCTTGCGCGTTGAGGGTTACGGGGCTTTAATAAGTGCGATTACGCCCAAATTAGCGAAAACCGGCACTTTTTTGGTCTTCGGAAATGGATAAAAGTTCTTCGTGATGGTCCCAGGAGCAATTAGATGGGTCACAACCCTATTTTTGCAACTTTGAAAATTTTAGTGGGTAAGAGTTATGCCCCTTGATTAAGCGATTTCATCAAATATTGGGAAAACCGTCGCTTTTTTGGAATTTTTGGACCAACTTATGTCGTTCGAAATGATCTCAGCTACATTTTGATATGCCACAACCCTACTTTTGGTGACTTAGATGACTTGGAATTCTTGCGCGTTGAGGGTTACGGGGCTTTAATAAGTGCGATTACGCCCAAATTAGCGAAAACCGGCACTTTTTTGGTCTTCGGAAATGGATAAAAGTTCTTCGTGATGGTCCCAGGAGCAATTAGATGGGTCACAACCCTATTTTTGCAACTTTGAAAATTTTAGTGGGTAAGAGTTATGCCCCTTGATGAAGCGATTTCATCAAATATTGGGAAAACCGTCGCTTTTTTGGAATTTTTGGACCAACTTATGTCGTTCGAAATGATCTCAGCTACATTTTGATATGCCACAACCCTACTTTTGGTGACTTAGATGACTTGGAATTCTTGCGCGTTGAGGGTTACGGGGCTTTAATAAGTGCGATTACGCCCAAATTAGCGAAAACCGGCACTTTTTTGGTCTTCGGAAATGGATAAAAGTTCTTCGTGATGGTCCCAGGAGCAATTAGATGGGTCACAACCCTATTTTTGCAACTTTGAAAATTTTAGTGGGTAAGAGTTATGCCCCTTGATTAAGGGATTTCATCCAATATTGGGAAAACCGTCGCTTTTTTGGAATTTTTGGACCAACTTATGTCGTTCGAAATGATCTCAGCTACATTTTGATATGCCACAACCCTACTTTTGGTGACTTAGATGACTTGGAATTCTTGCGCGTTGAGGGTTACGGGGCTTTAATAAGTGCGATTACGCCCAAATTAGCGAAAACCGGCACTTTTTTGGTCTTCGGAAATGGATAAAAGTTCTTCGTGATGGTCCCAGGAGCAATTAGATGGGTCACAACCCTATTTTTGCAACTTTGAAAATTTTAGTGGGTAAGAGTTATGCCCCTTGATTAAGCGATTTCATCAAATATTGGGAAAACCGTCGCTTTTTTGGAATTTTTGGACCAACTTATGTCGTTCGAAATGATCTCAGCTACATTTTGATATGCCACAACCCTACTTTTGGTGACTTAGATGACTTGGAATTCTTGCGCGTTGAGGGTTACGGGGCTTTAATAAGTGCGATTACGACCAAATTAGCGAAAACCGGCACTTTTTTGGTCTTCGGAAATGGATAAAAGTTCTTCGTGATGGTCCCAGGAGCAATTAGATGGGTCACAACCCTATTTTTGCAACTTTGAAAATTTTAGTGGGTAAGAGTTATGCCCCTTGATTAAGCGATTTCATCCAATATTGGGAAAACCGTCGCTTTTTTGGAATTTTTGGACCAACTTATGTCGTTCGAAATGATCTCAGCTACATTTTGATATACCACAACCCTACTTTTGGTGACTTTGATGACTTGGAATTCTTGCGCGTTGAGGGTTACGGGGCTTGAATAAGTGCGATTACGCCCAAATTAGCGAAAACCGGCACTTTTTTGGTCTTCGGAAATGGATAAAAGTTCTTCGTGATGGTCCCAGGAGCAATTAGATGGGTCACAACCCTATTTTTGCAACTTTGAAAATTTTAGTGGGTAAGAGTTATGCCCCTTGATTAAGCGATTTCATCAAATATTGGGAAAACCGTCGCTTTTTTGGAATTTTTGGACCAACTTATGTCGTTCGAAATGATCTCAGCTACATTTTGATATGCCACAACCCTACTTTTGGTGACTTAGATGACTTGGAATTCTTGCGCGTTGAGGGTTACGGGGCTTTAATAAGTGCGATTACGCCCAAATTAGCGAAAACCGGCACTTTTTTGGTCTTCGGAAATGGATAAAAGTTCTTCGTGATGGTCCCAGGAGCAATTAGATGGGTCACAACCCTATTTTTGCAACTTTGAAAATTTTAGTGGGTAAGAGTTATGCCCCTTGATTAAGCGATTTCATCCAATATTGGGAAAACCGTCGCTTTTTTGGAATTTTTGGACCAACTTATGTCGTTCGAAATGATCTCAGCTACATTTTGATATACCACAACCCTACTTTTGGTGACTTTGATGACTTGGAATTCTTGCGCGTTGAGGGTTACGGGGCTTGAATAAGTGCGATTACGCCCAAATTAGCGAAAACCGGCACTTTTTTGGTCTTCGGAAATGGATAAAAGTTCTTCGTGATGGTCCCAGGAGCAATTAGATGGGTCACAACCCTATTTTTGCAACTTTGAAAATTTTAGTGGGTAAGAGTTACGCCCCTTGATTAAGCGATTTCATCAAATATTGGGAAAACCGTCGCTTTTTTGGAATTTTTGGACCAACTTATGTCGTTCGAAATGATCTCAGCTACATTTTGATATACCACAACCCTACTTTTGGTGACTTTGATGACTTGGAATTCTTGCGCGTTGAGGGTTATGGGGCTTGAATAAGTGCGATTACGCCCAAATTAGCGAAAACCGGCACTTTTTTGGTCTTCGGAAATGGATAAAAGTTCTTCGTGATGGTCCCAGGAGCAATTAGATGGGTCACAACCCTATTTTTGCAACTTTGAAAATTTTAGTGGGTAAGAGTTATGCCCCTTGATTAAGCGATTTCATCAAATATTGGGAAAACCGTCGCTTTTTTGGAATTTTTGGACCAACTTATGTCTTTCGAAATGATCTCAGCTACATTTTGATATACCACAACCCTACTTTTGGTGACTTTGATGACTTGGAATTCTTGCGCGTTGAGTGTTACGGGGCTTGAATAAGTGCGATTACGCCCAAATTGGCGAAAACCGGCACTTTTTTGGTCTTCGGAAATGGATAAAAGTTCTTCGTGATGGTCCCAGGAGCAATTAGATGGGTCACAACCCTATTTTTGCAACTTTGAAAATTTTAGTGGGTAAGAGTTATGCCCCTTGATTAAGCGATTTCATCAAATATTGGGAAAACCGTCGCTTTTTTGGAATTTTTGGACCAACTTATGTCGTTCGAAATGATCTCAGCTACATTTTGATATACCACAACCCTACTTTTGGTGACTTTGATGACTTGGATTTCTTGCGCGTTGAGGGTTACGGGGCTTGAATAAGTGCGATTACGCCCAAATTAGCGAAAACCGGCACTTTTTTGGTCTTCGGAAATGGATAAAAGTTCTTCGTGATGGTCCCAGGAGCAATTAGATGGGTCACAACCCTATTTTTGCAACTTTGAAAATTTTAGTGGGTAAGAGTTATGCCCCTTGATTAAGCGATTTCATCAAATATTGGGAAAACCGTCGCTTTTTTGGAATTTTTGGACCAACTTATGTCTTTCGAAATGATCTCAGCTACATTTTGATATACCACAACCCTACTTTTGGTGACTTTGATGAATTGGAATTCTTGCGCGTTGAGGGTTACGGGGCTTGAATAAGTGCGATTACGCCCAAATTAGCGAAAACCGGCACTTTTTTGGTCTTCGGAAATGGATAAAAGTTCTTCGTGATGGTCCCAGGAGCAATTAGATGGGTCACAACCCTATTTTTGCAACTTTGAAAATTTTAGTGGGTAAGAGTTATGCCCCTTGATTAAGCGATTTCATCAAATATTGGGAAAACCGTCGCTTTTTTGGAATTTTTGGACCAACTTATGTCGTTCGAAATGATCTCAGCTACATTTTGATATACCACAACCCTACTTTTGGTGACTTTGATGACATGGAATTCTTGCGCGTTGAGGGTTACGGGGCTTGAATAAGTGCGATTACGCCCAAATTAGCGAAAACCGGCACTTTTTTGGTCTTCGGAAATGGATAAAAGTTCTTCGTGATGGTCCCAGGAGCAATTAGATGGGTCACAACCCTATTTTTGCAACTTTGAAAATTTTAGTGGGTAAGAGTTATGCCCCTTGATTAAGCGATTTCATCAAATATTGGGAAAACCGTCGCTTTTTTGGAATTTTTGGACCAACTTATGTCGTTCGAAATGATCTCAGCTACATTTTGATATACCACAACCCTACTTTTGGTGACTTTGATGACTTGGAATTCTTGCGCGTTGAGTGTTACGGGGCTTGAATAAGTGCGATTACGCCCAAATTAGCGAAAACCGGCACTTTTTTGGTCTTCGGAAATGGATAAAAGTTCTTCGTGATGGTCCCAGGAGCAATTAGATGGGTCACAACCCTATTTTTGCAACTTTGAAAATTTTAGTGGGTAAGAGTTATGCCCCTTGATTAAGCGATTTCATCAAATATTGGGAAAACCGTCGCTTTTTTGGAATTTTTGGACCAACTTATGTCGTTCGAAATGATCTCAGCTACATTTTGATATACCACAACCCTACTTTTGGTGACTTTGATGACTTGGAATTCTTGCGCGTTGAGGTTTACGGGGCTTGAATAAGTGCGATTACGCCCAAATTA